>WEIS01038164.1:0-15945 GCA_013389965.1 Todus mexicanus | reverse complement strand
AAAAAAAAAAAAAGAAAGTGAAATCAAACTTTTTATTTTATTATTTTATAACTTGGAAACCATTTTTGATGGGATCTTTTCCCTGCAGAGTCAGAACTGGCTTCTGAACTTTTAGGAGGTTTTTTGAAGGAGAATTTTATAACATTAAAGCAGTGATCAATACAAGGCATTGAGGGCTTCCAATATGCACTCCCAGATAGCTCAAATATGACCTCTGTGGTTCCTGGGTCTTGTAAACCAGAAATATAAGCTTGCAAATCAAGTTTCTATTTTCTCTTTTTTACTTCAGTATAAGCTGCTTGAATGACTAGGTTGCTTACTCACTCAGAACTATTTGTTGTTCTTATTCTGCCTTTTATATTCACAGGTTTCCTACCTGCTAGTTTCAGGAACTTCAAGTAGAATTGCAAAGCCCAAATTTTGGCAAAGATCTGACAGCCCTGATCTTTCAACAGGTATTGAGGTTGAGAAGACAGAATGAATCACACAAAAAAAAAGTTTTGTTTTGACATAGCTAACATGTTGACAGTTTTTTTAAGGAGTGATTGTCCACAGCAGAAGATGATCCGGTTAAGGACCATGATAGTAAAACAGTGGATGGGAGGGGATGGACCTGAGGGTGTTGAGAGTTCTGGCTGCCATTGCAAGGTGGATGACATCATCTTCAAGGGTAACCAGTAACTGAGGGAAGTCTCTGGTGAGTGGTGAAGTAGATTCACTCACACTCCTTTTTAAGATGAGTGAGGAGGCCACCAGCCTCACCTCGATCCCTGGGAAGGCTATGGGCTAAATTCTCTGGGAAACCTTGCCCAGAAACATGGAGGACAAGAAGGTATTAGAAATAACCTATATGGCTTTACTAAGGACAAACTATTCCTGCACAGCTGTTTGGCAGGGCCAGTACTGGTTAAAACCCTGTACTTCCAACCTCTCCCCTGTAACAAATCTGAAAATGGCCATGTGAGAGCCTTCCAAGAGGTGGGCAGTGAGCAGTGATGGTGACACCAAATTGACTTAGGCATTGCAGAGCCCTGAGTCAATCACAATAGGGTACCCTCTGTCCTGCCCAAAGTGCTAAGGCACCAGCTTTTGTTTGTCTAACTGAAAATCAGGCAAAGGATCTTCAGCATCCTGGCACAGTGGCCACAGCCTCTTCATGCAAACAGTGGTTCCTCTGAAATTATTTGTGGGAAAAGTGTCATGAGGGAGAATGTATTTTCTTTCCTTAGAGCTGATTAAAGAATAGTTAATTAAAGCACAGACTAAAAAGTTAGTGGTTTTTTTAAAAAATTATGTATAGAACTCTAACTTATGTGATAACCTATCTAATTATATAGTTATAATATTTCAAATTACATTAATTAGATGATAATAGAAGTTTATTGAACATAAATAAAACATTCTTCATAAAATATATAGTAACTTTCTTTGACTTCTGCAAATATATTTTGCAATTTTTTGAAGCCCATTATTTTTTAACTTGGATATTAATATGAGTTTTGCTACCTAATAGAAGACTTCTGCAATGAATATTAAATTTGTTTCTTAGCTGGGAATCTGTAGTAAAATAGTTGTAAATGTGTTCTTTAGAAAAGTGAATTGTAAATTAGAGGGCGATTTAAAATATATCCTACTTTGAAAACTGCTTTAAGTAACTGTGTCATGGGGTGGGCTTTTTTATAATTTCCTTACTACTTCAGCCAATTATTAGAGTTATTTGCATACTTAGTCTCATTTCATCTACTCTTTATGTGGTTGTTCCTATATAGAAGTATTAATAAAATAAAAATGTGGTATCCTGCTTGAAAAACACTTCTGTTGAATGCTTTGGATTTTTAAAGCTTTGCTCTTTTAAAAAATACATCAGTGTCTTAGGCAGCTCTTGCGTTAAGCTAAGTCTCTTCTTACTGTAGATGTAATAAAAATATCTTGTAAGAAGTGTAATCGGAATCACGATTAAAAGATCAGATCACTCATTTAAACAAATGCTGTTTGTAATAATTGAAGAGCTGACAATAACTGAGGAGACAAACAAACAAGGAGAAGAAGGGTAACTATAACAATAATGTTTTGAATTACTCAGTTGAACTATGAGTTTTCTCTGATGCTTACAGTATAGAAGATGAGAAAATGCATGAGTAATACACAGTGCATATATTCATTTTTAAAAAATTTAATCTAATTGCTTTTTCTTTATTGACCTTTTGTCTCAGTCATCTTCTTCCGTGTTTCCTGGAAACATGGTAGGAAGGCAGGAAGATTTTATGGAAGAAAACTTCTGAATTAGTCTTGTAACTGAATTTATGATTTTTTTTTAAAAAAAGTTGTTGCATATTTTTTTTATACTTAAGTTACATGCTGTTAATAGAGCAAGTTGCAATCAATAGGACTGAGTTGTATGGGTATTGGTCTTACAGGGGATGAAAGGAAGCAATATTTATATGTATTATTGTCTTCATTTGAAGGGAAAAAATATCTCAGTGATGCTTTCCTGTCAAAACCTAAACAGCAAGGCTCAAATTCTTAAAAAGGCCTGTTCAAACGTAGTCTATAGACTAATACCTATATACATGGATTAGCGTGAAGTAATTTGAAATAATGAGCTTTTAGTTGATACTATGTTAAGTTATAGAGAGTTTTATTTTGCAAGTTTTCGGCGTTCAAGTAGGAAGCACTTGCTTAGGGAGCCTCAAGCAGATCCCGAAAAAGGGAAGATACTATGTTTATGTGATACTTAAGGAAGTTGTCTTCTTGTTTCTCCTACAAAACTGATTTTAATCAATGTTATTTGCAGCCTACAATAAGTCCCATGATAGCCAGCATATATATAGAATTTCAGTCCTATACCATAGAACCATAGAATAATTAAGGCTGGAAAAGACCTCTGAGATCACTGAGTCCACCCTATGACCTAACACCACCACATCAGCTAAACCATGCTACTAAGTGTGGCATCCAGTCTTTTTTAAAACGCCTCCAGGGACAATGACTCCACCACCTCCCTGGCCAGTCCATTCCAGTGTTTTACAACTCTTTCTGTGAGGAAGTGCTTCCTAACATCCAACCTGAACCTCCCCTGGCAGCGCTTCAGGCCATGCTCTCTTGTCCTGTCACAAATTGCCTGGGAGAAGAGCCCATTCCTCTCCTGCCTACAGCTTCCCTTCAGGTAGTTGTAGAAAGGGATAAGATCCCCTCTTCTTCTCCAGGCTGAACAACCCCAGCTCCCTAAGCCTCTCCTCTGAAGACTTCCCCTCCAGTCCCTTCACGAGTCTCTTTGCTCTCCTCTGGACCCGCTCCAGCACCTCAAGATCCTTCCTGAAGTGAGGGGCCCAGAACTGCACACAGTGCTCGAGGTGAGGCCTCACCAGTGCCGAGTACAGGGGCAGAATTACACCCCTAGTCCTGTTGGCCACACTATTCCTGATGCAGGTCAAGATGCAGTTGGCCTTATGTGCCATCTGGGCACAGCTGGCTCATGTTCAGCCGGCTGCCAACCAGCACTCCCAGGTCCCTCTCTGCTGGGCTGCTCTCCAGCCACTCATCCCCCAGTCTGTAGCGATACATGGGGTTGTTGTGGCCAAAGTGTAGGACCCTGCACTTGGCCTTGTTGAATCTCATACCATTGGCCTCAGTCCATTGACCCAGCCTGTCCAGGTCCCTCTGCAGCGTCTTCACTGCCACATTGAACAAAGTAAGAGCAAGGAGAGAGTGTAGTAAGATAGAATGCTCTGAAAAATATTGATATGGGAATGGGAATAAAACAGAAATGGGAGCAAAACAGAATAAAACAGAAATGGGAATAAAAAACGAACAGCTACTTCATATGTCTGATTACTTATTACAGATTCCCTTCTCATTGCTATTTTCCTTTAAATTTTAAGATGTTAATTACTGCACCATAAAAAGCTAACTAACATTTTGTTATGTAAAATAAAATAAATTACAAAAATGTTATAAAATAAATAGATAGGTAAATAAAATAATTATATTAAAATTAAATTAACATTTCATCAAATACTAGTCACTTTCATATTTTTTTAATTCTGTACGTCTATATCTCAAAATACATCTGTTAATAAAAGAAAAATCACTGACATCCCATAAAATCTCTGAAATCAAGTTACAGAGAAAATGGCACGAAGAGATAATTCAAAAATAAAACAGGCTGATTAGCTTAGATTTTTTCTTTGTCATGCTTTATCAGTAATCAGAGATATAAATGATCATTTCACTATGAATATTAATTATTTATGTCACTTCATAGCAACAGTTATCAAAGGTTTAATAGGAGTACCATATAGTGCACAGCATTTATTTAATTAAAGATATATTCTCAACCATGACTCAGTAACCTAATATGTCGCTATGTCAAGCATCCAGCTTCCTCATTGACTTCAATTAACCAAGGTTTTCAGAGATTAACTACTGGGCTTTAATATTGTGCAGCTAGCTTTAGATACTTCTTCTGTGGCAGCAGTTGCAATATAACTTCTCTGAAGTAGCTGCAATACAATGTCTTTCTTCTGAACCTGTCTATCCTTTCTGAACCTGAGATTAAGAAACAGGTAGGAAAAAGAATAAAAGGTTTGCTTCTCTCAAAGGGATTTCTAACTCATCTGAGAATTACTGCTTTGAAACTACTGTGTATCTAAATGATTCCATTATTTATTACAAAGCTTTCTCCCATTTCTCGGTCTTGTCTTTTCTGGGTTTGTCTTTCAATTAGAGATTTTTCATTGTGACCTTGAGAGCAAGTAGAACATTTGAAGATTCATGCTTCTACTGTATGAACTATACTCTTGATATGATTTTTTGAAAAAAAGTTGAGTTGAGGTATCCTTTGATATCCAAGGCCATCAAACTCTTTGCTGGGTTTCTGAACTTCTATTACATTTAATTTTACTTTTCATATTGTTTTTCTAAGTTTATTTCCTAGAAACGGAACTCTCTGGAGGTCTCTTGGCCAAGTCTTGTTTGCAGATCATACTGTTGTGGGTTTGGTGTTCTGAACTGTGTCTCTGTCCAGACCACTGAAGAAGAGCCAAAGATAGTTAACATTTTCTGTTAGTGTCAGACTTGTGCTCCTTCATGCATAGTCATGAAAAGAACCATCATCAACTAACAAGGGAGCACCTTGATTATCTGCCCAAAATTAGATGGGATATATCCCAGCCTAACCATCTGGAATGATTGGATAGATATTTCATTTGCACAAAATGATCAAGTTATCACTTGGCAGTGCTTCAAGTTTCTGTCCAATGAAGAGCATAACACAGAAAAAAGAGATGTTGCTATTATAGATTATTCTAAACGTGACCAAGTAGAAAGATACAACTTTTTTCATAATCTATAAGCAATGTTTTCATCATTAATATATTTTTTAATCAATTCATTTTGCTGATGAATCTCTTGTGTTCCCTGGTAATGTGGAGTAAAACTTTACGCCCATCCTCAACTAATATTGAGATCTAAATAAAACTTCGGGGTTTTCTGTGGTTGTCTGAACTCTCTGAATATCTTCTGTTATGACAAATGGTACCTCTAGTATTAACACTACAATATTTAATTCATAGCAATACTTAGAGGTTTACATTATAACCAGTGACCAAACTGGAGTGTTGTCTGGGATACAGAACGGCAATGAAAGTCTCATGGGGTGATGATAACACTTCATTGACTGATGCAGTGTCTAATACATTGGATGGAATTTAAGAGTTTTCAAGAAAAAAGCTCTTTTTTTCTTTTTTAACTTTCAGAAGTAGAGTCAGTTATTAAAAAGACAAACAGTTTTTGGCTTGTAGATTCAGAACAAATTTTAAGCACCGCTTTAGAGACACTAACACATGGATCACAACAAAGAGTAGATAAAAGTATCAACAGAACCTGTACAGTAGAAGTAAAATAAAGTACCATGAATACAAGGGTCTATAGTATAGTTATTTTTAAGAGAAACCAACACAACAATAAATATATTTATATAAATAAATAAATATAAAATAAATATATAAATTAATAAATTAATTAATGTGACATTATGAACTTTAAATTAATATAAATTAAATAAATTACTAAATTAATATAGTTAAACATAACCTCCATTTCCTGCTGCATTTTACTGGAGTAATGAATAACTATGATACTATTCATAAGAAAGTTATACAAGTTCTACAGCAGAACTACATGACAGGCCTGATTGTTTAGGGGTGTACGCGTAAGTATATGGCTTACTTAAATTGTCTCAGGAACAATAGATAATGAGAAAGAGGGATGAACAGAGAAACAGATGCATCAAAACCAGAAACACAGTGGTCAGATTTACTGCATTTATTTTAAAGTCTTTAACTGACTTAAGTATATTAGAAACTGCTAGTGCTGTATGTGTTAAACATCTGAGTGACTTCTCATATAATATACATTATTACTTAAGCTGCCACGTATTATGCTAATCAATTTCAGTTATTTAATGTATTCAAAGAAGACATGAAATACTTAAGAGAGAGCAGGTAGAAAACAAGCCTTGAGATGAGTTTCAGTCATATAGGTGTGTCCTGTTATTTCAGGGGTTACGAAGCACTGCACCTGGTCTCCAGCAGATCTTCCAGGACGACACAGCAAGTTTGCAGGTAACACCAAGATGGGTGGAAGAAAAGATTCCCAGGAGACCTTATTACAGCCTTTCAACATGTGAAGAGGGCTTATGTGAAAGACAGAGAGACTTTTTACCAGGACCTTCAGTGACAGGATAAGGGGCAATGGTTTTAAACTGAAAGAGCGTAGATTTAGACTAGATGTAAGGAAGAAATTTTTTACCATAAAGGTAGTGAGATACTGGAAGAAGTTGCCCAGAGAAGTTGTGGATGCTCCATCTCTGGAAGTGTTCAAGGTCAGTTTGCATGGGGTTTAGAGCAGTCTCATCTAGTGAAAGATGTCCTTGCCCAATGTAGGGGGATTTGAACTAGATGATCTTTAAGGTTGCTTTGAACCCAAATCACTCTGTGATTGCATGATTCCATTCTATAATTTATTAAGTCTCATAACTCATTAAATATGCCAAACATTTGCAATACAGAAATCTTAAAAAATAGGAATAGAGTCTTGATTTAAAGAAAAGTCGTCATTAAAGTAAACTCTGACTTGCGAAAAGCAGCCTCTTTTAGCTTTTCTCTGTTTTACATTCTGAGTAGACTGGAACAAATAATTTATTTTGTAAGAGTTAAGATATGATGTTATAAACCCCCACATCATTGCTTCTGTGTTTAGTTTAATATTAGGGCTAAATTTAGAATTAATGAACAAAGTAGCCTATGCTATAGCCCTTCATTAAACTCTGGCTCCAAGGAGTCTGAGCTATTCTGGCTTACTTGCACTGGAAAAAAAGGAAAATAAAAATCAAAGCTGTCCACATATGTAGGCATGTAGAGAATAATATATTCTACTCTCTATATCTAACAATACGATGATTAAAATATACAATGTTAAAAGTTACTAATTCATCACAGTTCATTCAAAATACTTGGTGAGGCAATTGTTCCAAGATTTTTGTGACATTGTTGACTATATAAAAATCAAGCATGTGTGATTTTTATTCATGGGGTGGAGGATAAGGTAAACTGAACAGAAAGTGGAAGAATGCAATTCAGTTGTAAACCAAGGGTTTAAACCTTGATTTTGAGGCTGAATCCCAAATTTAGCTCAAGTAAGCTTGTGTAAAACCTGAATTAGAACATTTTACATACCTTCCATAGTTGATAGATTGATTGAAGCACTTTCAGAAGGTAAATCTTCTACGTGTCTTAAGGTTTGATTTTACAACTAGCTTATGCTGAACTGGGACAGTGTTCTTGCTGAGGGAAGTGATTCAGCCTTCGTTTATGCCTGTAGTCACATTTCTGTCTGCCTACCACTAGTTATTGTAATGCTTCGCAAGACATGCGAACAGTATACCCATTGAATCTAACTGTTTTCAGAAAACAAAGCAAAACAAAAAACCAACAAAAACAATTTTGTAGTGATTTTGAGTAAGCTCAGCTGCTTTTGAATGTACTCTGTAAAATATGCCTCTTATAATAACTTCAGTCCTATTGAAACTTTTCATTAGACAAATACAAATGAGATCAGTAGCATGATTAACACTGTGGCCTCAAATGTACTTTGATGTTTATTTCTGTATTTCTGAAGTTACTGTTCAATTGCAGATTACCCAGAAATTTGTATTCAGGCCAAATTCTGCAGCGGGGTTATATCGGAATGACAGTTTTGCCTCTTTTGTTCGTTAATTATTTCCACATTGCTAACAAATCATTTATTTCTCTTTTTCTTCTGCATTCCTGAGCAACATCTGGAAAAAAATTGAAGTCTGGATGACTTGTCCTTTGTTTTTCCAACGTGCCTGCTATGCTTTCTTCTTCATAGCACAAGTAGAAGCATACAAAAGGAAATAAAGTTTTCTATGTTGGGTCAGATTCTCAGGTACTGTAAATCAACTAAATTGCCAAAAGAAGCCTTATTTCTTTTGCTTTAGTCATATTATCCTTTGTCACGGTTTGGGGTCAGGGCACCCCCCAAATCTGCAACAGAATACTTTCTCCCCCTCCCCACCCAAAAATGGAAGAAAGGAAATAAAGGAGAGAGACTTATCAATTAGGAAAGGAAACTAGAACAGCTTTACTGAAAAATGAAAATAATAATAACAATAATGAAAAAGTAAATATATACAAATATGTACAAACCCAGTATTGAACTCCCCCCCCTCTTCCCCCCAAGGGTAAATACGTCACCGTCACCGCTGATGCTGTGGAAGGGCCCAGCAGCAGACGGGAACCGGGAGCTGGATTCAGGGATGCGGCCCAGAACCTGGGGCCCAGCNTAAAGACAAATTTAGAAGAGATAGGGAAAGAAGAAGGAGTTTTGATGTAAAATAGCAGCTGGGATGTCACTTCTTTACCTCAGCATATTCAGTTCTCTTGCTATCTTGCTTATTTCATTCTGCAGTGCATTTCTGAGATACCTTGTCTTGTTTTCTTTCTCTAGTCTAACTTTCATTGTAATTTATTTTAGTGATGTATCTTCAACATGACAACCTATATTTTCACTAGTAAATGCATTTGGTTACTTTTGTCATTACTGAAAAGACATATCTATTTGTGTATAATAATTACTCGGAATCTCTCCCTTGCTTATCGAGACATGCAATGATTCATAACACAGGATCCAGAATCCTGTATTCATGCATACCCCCTGCAGTGCATAGATAAATACTCAGAAATTAATGTGCAAATATTCTTCAGGTTCAGTTTCTTTCCATCCCTTTCAAATTGTAAGTGGCATACTTCTTTCCGTTTGTCTATAATATCTGCAGGTTTAATTATATTGCTAAAATGATATTCCATCCGGGTTATGCTGCATAGCATCTGCCACAGTTTTCTTCAACTTTGTAATTCACCATACAGATGTCTAATTCATGATTTTTCCTCTCTAATGAGGTCAGTGTCTTGTGTAGTCTCAAATAGTACATGAAATGACTTCATTAGATGTACCTTGTTATGTTCAGAATTTGACTGATATAGAATTAGAAAGCAATAAATGTTCTCACTTAGAAAAGACATCTTGCCTTGCCTTGCCTTTCCCTTCCCCTTCTCCCTCCCCTTCCTCTTTCCCTTCCCTGTCTTGCCTCACATTATCTCCTCTGCTTTAGTTATATCACCCTTTCAGCTGGCACAGTTTCTCATTACATCTACATAATTTTAATATTTTGAATGGCATTTATTTATGAGAGATGAAATTTGATCTAAAACAACATTCCTGAAGAACGCCAAAATACACATCTTTTTGCCCTGATGAATCTTTTCCCCTGTCTGCCTCTGGCCCTATTTATTTTTTAATTTTTTTGATAAGCATGCGTCTGCTTTAAAGGTAAGGCAAGTTGTTCTTCAAATTATTGGTTTCATCAATTTTAGCCTCAGGTTTTAAATGCCCATGCAGAATGAGAAGTCCAGGCAGATGAGATCAGAAATTGATTTGAACTTAATTTAAACTCCATGCCAAGGAGTGAAGGATATTTTGAATCTAGTTCATCCTACTGGTTTGTTCTTTTACATTCTATCAAATTTCTCCAAAGACATACTTCATATTTTATCTTCATTGGAGGTTATTTTTATTTATTTATTTATTTATTTATGTTTAAAGATTACTTGTGTCTGTGCTTATTATGCTCAACCTGTTGTTCCAAAATATTTTAGCATAGACAACTTATGGCTTCTACTCCCTTGCAGTTCTTGAGTACTTTATTCTCTGGAATTAAGCCTGGACTTTGTCATTCAATCTCTAATAAAAATAGTAAAAATCATATGGCACATTTCAGCTTTTGAGAGCATTTGAGTAAATTATACTTGACAGGATTATATAAATATTTTCTTCTACTTGATATAATAATAAATCTTTATCTCAAAATGACCCATTTGTTACAAGAAATAGTTTAAAGGTTAAAGACAAAATCTGAAGTGAACCATTGCCAATCAGTGTGCATTGTACCTAAACTAACTATATTATTTAAGATGATTCATTGATACAGGATCTGTAATGCTAATGTAACCTGAAATGTGGGACTGTGTTCAGGGAATACTGCAAACCCCAAAATCACAAAGACAGCCCAACAGCAAGAAAACCTGACTTACAGGTTATTTCCCATGGCAAGTAACCTACTGCAGACCTGTGGAAGAATGGCTACACATTTAATATCTTGTTACCTTCCTCAGCTGTTACAAATCTGTGATTTTGAAGTTCTGGGATTTCTGGGTATTGCTGTACTTACCAGGTGTTTTTGTTGTCATTGCATGACTCCCTCTTGGAGTTGTCATGTTTATTAGCTGACACTCATCATCCTGCACTGCATGTTCTTGAAGCCAGAGAACATAAACAGCACTGGAAAGCAATTTCCAATATTATTTTAGACACTGAGCTCTGCTACTTCCTGCGTTCATCCTTCCTAAACTGTTTCCCTAATATACTCCTCCTGCAAAGACAAGGTCTCTTTTCAAGTAACTTTCAGATTCCAGGATAAGGAAATCATTAAACTACTGAAGCAGAAAGACTGTTAGACTGGAAAGATTTTGCAAGTAATGAGACATTGTTTAATTGCAGCTTTTCTACGGTAGATTTTAAAGAGTAGAGAACACCACTCTGTTTTGTGGTTCTGTCTGCAAATCTTTCATATTTGCATAGAAGAAATCTTGGCTGCATAAAAGGCTATTTGAAATATATTGCCTCTTAATAAAATAGCAATAAAAGGAAAAGGGTCTTTCAAGGAGTACAGATTCTGGTACTCTTAATAAGTAAACAGGAAAGCCTCCTGCATATTTTTTTTTAAATACAAAATCACAGCTTCAAAATCCTCTGTTGTATGCTTTTCTTAGTTGACTAAGAGAAGAGTTATCTATACATTTTTGAAGTGCTGATCATAAAACAGCATTCCCAGGTTTGGATGACTTCCCAGAATTGCATTATACTGAGACAGTGCAGTTCAATTTTCATATACTTATGTGGGCCAAAATATAGGTTGATGTGCTGGAAAGCAAAAACTTATAAAGTGAGGTATTAAGATTGCTTGGTATAATTTTTATTATTATTTCAGCAAAAGTCAAGAATTAAAAAACCAGCTTCATTAATTTTAGCTGTAAAATTCATGTCAGGATTATCTAAATACTTCTACATACATCAATGATGTGAAAAAAGCCCTTAGAATATCAGCTGTGTATCTGCAAAAGGGATGTTTATTCATAGTAGAAAATAAGTTTACAGTTTTTCATTGGGGAGACTCTCCTTGTAAAAAGCCTGATATTACGGCTATTTGAAAAATAAGTTTCTACTGTGATGTTTCTTGTACCATTTCAGTAAGAGTCTTTGAAACTCTTAACTTGTCAAGAGTTACTGACATAATCTTTTAAAACAGCTTAAATAGTTCGAAAATAGTAGAAATCATCACTTCCTCATTTTATTTTTTTATCTCCTATTTGTTTTTCCAAACAAAGTTTAAACTTTCTGTATGTTTACACTCTTTTTGCATGCCATTTTTAAAAGATCAGTTTCAACCAGAAATGATTTATAATTACTTACTTCTTTCACCTTCCTCTTTCACCTGTCCTAGCAGCACAATGCAACACTGCAACAGGCAATAGCTCTTTCAAAACAGCTCTGTGGAATGTAGATTAGCAGTACAACGTTTTCTTGCAAACATTTCCCCTAATCAGATTTGAAGATGGGCCAAGTTAATATGTTTTATACAGTCTGCAGTACTTAGCTCCTGGTAGACTGTAGCAACAGTTCCTAAGCACAGTGTAGACTGCAAAAATTGTATTCTGCCAATGTTGCATTGTAATGGTCCCTACTGAAGGGTGAGGACTTAACTACTACAGAGTAGAATACTGGTGTTGGCTGAAAGAGCTTGGCTAGAGTTAATTTTCTTCATAATGGCTTGTCTGAGACTATGTTTTGTGATGAAAACAATGTTGATAACACAAGGATGTTTTAGCCGTTTCTGGGCAGTGCTTACCTGGCACCAAGGCCTTTACTGCTCCTCACACTGCCCCACCAACGAGTAGGCTGGGGACGCACAAGAAGCTGGGAGGAGATGCAGCTGTGACAGCTGACCCTAACTGACGAAAGAGAGGTCCCACACCATATAATGTCATGCTCAGCAATAAAATCAGGGGAGAAAAGAAGGAAAGGGGGGGGATATTTGCAGTTATGGCATTTGTTTTCCCAAGTAATGGTTATGTGTGATGAAGGCCTGCTTTTCTGGAAACAGCTAAACACCTGCTTGCCGATGGGTAGAACTGAATGAATTTTTTTATTTTGCATTGCTTCCGCACACAGTTTTTCCTTTCCCTGTTAAACTCTCTTTATGTCAACCCACTTTAACCTTTCTGATCCTCTCCCCTATCCTGATCTAGGAGAGTGGCTCTGTGGGACTTATCTGCCTACCAGGGTTAAACCACAACACGTGGTGTTTGGAATACCATGAGGTTTTTTAAGAATAAAGAGACACTTTCAAAGTAATCTAAAATAAGTTGGACACAAACAGGATCTTACTTTCATGCATTGGTGAGAAATTACTACTTTTTCTGTATAAATATTGTAAAATCCAAAGAACATGAGAAGAAAAAGTAACAGCTGTGTTTGGGCAGCTGATGTTTTTTAAACAGCTGATAAATACTAGATTTAAAAGGATGACTACTGTACTTCATTGGATAGGACAAATTTGGACTAGGACACAGTTTAAATAGTTTCACTATGAATTCTGAAACACGGGGCATGTCTATCCCAATTATTTTTTGGGTAACTACATTACAGTAAAATTAGTAATATAGTTATGCCATTCAGACAGTGAGTCTTCTTTGAAACAATTTCTTGCTTAACAAAAATAATGTAATTATTTTCCATTTTCATGTGTCTGGGAGACTTGTGCTAGAGACGTCTGCACTGAAGAAATACCACAGGATTTCTTGACACAGTTTGTCTAAATTATCAGTTTATTATCTAGAGAATCTTGGGCCCATAATTGTTGACTGCGTTGTAGCATAGATTAACTTTTGCTCTTTGTCACCCTATATCCATTCCTGGTTTATTTTCAGACTGAAGATAATTAAATATGAAGTTTTGAAGCACTCCTGTTCTCACTCTGTCTTGAAGTAGACTCAAAAAGTCTGTATAGAAATCATAAAAAAAAATTTAAAAAAATCTTTGTTTTTTTCATCGTTGGTCCTTTAGCTTTGTATGGTTGTTGCTAGCATTGTTGATGTGTTCCGGGGCCTCATACCTGAGACACTCAGACCTGTACTCATTTAATGAAGCAATAGGTCTTGTACTCCAAAGGTCCACTCTTGTGTAAGTGAGAGTACAACAAAGGGCTATTACATATTGATAACTTGTCCTAATGTGTGACTAGGACGTGGCTTGGGCATTCACTGATATGTAAGAACCATGGAGAAGCTGTCTTGTACAACTGTGTAGACATGGCCTCTATTTGCTTGGCACAGATGAAATTTGGTGATGAAATAAATTAAAAATATTAGCTCAGGACCTTTATCACTACAACATGGGCAGAGGTATTTACAATGCAAATAGCAAGGGACATTTGTCAAATGATCTCAACCTTGAATCAGAGAATCAAACTTTCCAAATTACTCCATCATTCTGTTTAGGTTTTAGCTTTCCTTTTGTGATTATCATCAATACTGATTGTGACTTTATAACACATATTCTGTCTTTTGTAGAACACCATTATAGATCACACAGACCGGAGCTCCATTAACTCACAACTTCTGCTTCTTTAGAGTTTTCCCCATCGACTATCTGCTACAACTTTCAGCTATGTTTCAGTAGAAGAGAATTACCTTGTGTGTATCCCACTCAAGGATTCTTATTTGCAGCACATTCTACGTGACACTGAGAAATTTGTTTTAGGCAAATTGCCTAAAGGATTTAAGAAATGAAGAAGAATAAATACAAAATTTTCAGCAACATATGGCATTGAACAGAAGACACTGATTCTTCATATAGAGCCTTGTCAAATTTCTGTTGAGCAAAGCAAACATAAATAGAAAAAAAACCAACCAAACTTATCCAGTAACAGAATCCCAGGTGAACATTATAGTCTGATTTTTTTTTTTAAACTGAAAATTTATTTTAGAAATAATAGAACACTGATCATGGGAAATGATTGAATAAAGGCCATAACATGTGAAGTTGCACCAACATTTCTAATAAATAAATAAGGCATTTGTCCTTCATACCAGGAAAATCGTCTTTGGACATTTCTGTCCCCAAATACAGTGTTTTACAGGTCATTTTGATGTCTATAATAGAATCATGAAATGGTTTGGGTTGGAAGGGACTTTTAAACATCATTTAGTCCAACCCCTCTGTAGTAAGCAGGGACATCTTCAACTAGATCAGGTTGCTCAGAGCCCCATTCAACCTGACCTTGAATATTTTCAGGGATGTGGCATCTATCACCTCTCAGGGCAACCTGTTCAAGTGTTTCACCACCCTCATTGTATAATCAGTTCCCAAGGTGATTTACAGAGATCACAAGTATTTCGCATATCCTCTTTGCTGTGCAATATGAATTATTTGCATGTCCAAGGCCTACCATGCTGGTTACTTCATTCAAAATAAATAGGTGATGATGTGCTTATGTGGATAGAGAGAAGACTGACAGAAATGGGAACAGAAGGATGAGAAAAGTGAGTGTGTGGTGACAAATACCAAAACAAATGCAATGACAGAATAAAGAATAAAGTGTGTTCTAAAAGTTGAAAAATAGAAACAAAAATATTTTGACATTTTCAAGTTTAAATAGTTTTGGTATGAATTCTGAAAATATGGGGCATATCTGTCCTAATTTTTCTCATTTTCCTGACAAACCATCAAATTTTTCAGAGACATTAGATAAGGTCTTGTAGTCTGTAGCAGAATTAATGTATCCTATCCCTGTGTGTTTTTTTTCCTCCTGTCCGCATAATTTTACATTTAAGGCTTTAGTTCGTTTTTGGGGGTAATTCTCTGGAGTATCTCTGTCGTCTTTAATGCCACTTTGGAAGGACAAGCGTCTCCTGTACATCTTTTGTCGTAACTGTTAGGCCTATACAGATGTCTCAGTTACTCTTTAGAAAATCTCTTTTCTATAAAGTCTTCGGTTTAATATCTATGTTTGTGTTGTGTTTCTTTCCTGGAGTAAGTTTATTTTAGAGTAACTCTTCAGAATGGTGTCTTCCAGATGCTAAACTTTCCTGGTAAGTAAGCTAGTGAGCAGAGATCGCCCTCAGCTTTGTGTCCAGAAGGATTATTTGGTACCAACCAGACAAACTTGAGTCTATAGGTATGAAGCCTTAGAAGATTTTTTTTCTTTGTTTTCTGCTGTAGTTGCATATAATGACCAAGTCAGGT
>WEIS01038161.1:1035-20001 GCA_013389965.1 Todus mexicanus | reverse complement strand
CCCTGACTTACCTGGACACGGTCCCCAGCAACCTGCTGTAGCTGCAATGACGGCACTAGGGACCTCCAAGTGTGCCTCCCTACCCAAGGTTTTACATTATTAAACTTTAACCAGGCAGATATCATGGCAGATCCTGCTTTTTTTGTCTCAGAACCACCATTAGGGTCTTGGTCTACCCAAATATGCCTGTTCAGTGCTTACTTGAAATTGATGCATGAGTGTGACTTTGGCCTAAATAGCCACTGTTTGGAAGTTGAGCTGAGGCCATCCATTCCACCACGTAGTTTTCTTTCTTTTAATCCTCCCATCATCAGTGCTGATTTACAGTCGAGAAGCAATGATCCAGCACAGTCCTGCTGTCTCCAACATCCCTCCCTCCACAGGTAGCAAGAGGCAGCTGGACCCCATGGTTTGCCACGCGAGAGGTTTCTCCAGGGGTTTTGGGTAGCTGAGGTAGTACCTGCAAACAGCAGAGAGCTGCAGCTGCTGTTTTAGTCCCTGCCATGCTGCAACCTCAGCCTGCAATGCCGAGGCTACTAGCAGATGGTGGATCCTTCCATGCCTGCTTTTCTTGTTCTCTTTCCTTTAAGAATAGTGTTTGGTTGGCATGCTCCCAAGGCTGTTCTACAGCTTTGCAACCAGCCTCTGCTTTGGCAGGATCTACCCAAATTCTGCATTACTTGTCTTTTCCAAGTGTTATCTTAATTTTATTTGCGTGCAACCTCTTATTTACATGATTACTTCCATCAAGCCTCTTTGGGTTTTTTCCATCAGTCCTTCCAAAATAGTCCATCATCAGAGCAAGGTAAAAAAGAAGCAAAACAATGGGTGCAAGGATGCAGGAACAAGTCATGCATCAGGCCGGGGAGCCTAAGCAGTAGCCAGGGACCTGCAGCTGTTGTGCAACGCAGGGCTGGACACGGCCCGGCCAATTTCAGTGCTGTGACCAAACAGAACTTCTGCTGCGGGACCAGGGCCAGCACTGGAAAAAGCTCATCAGCACATAAAGTTCACAAAAACATGAAAATCATGCTAGCAGAGCTTTCACCCTCCAGAGTGGCACAGAAGGGTAATGCAGATACCACCACCATTTTTAAAATGTCTTTATTTTTTAAAATAATAAATAGCACATGGCCAAGAATCAACCCAGGCCAGATCTTCACTATAGGAATCACATTATTTTCAATTAGAGGGATGTCCAGACTCACCAGACAGTTTTAATCCCGCTGATGTGTTCCAGGTACGTGTTTAAATGTCTCCCATTTAGTCTGTCTTGCAGGACAGACATAACTTCTTTACTGAAGCCAAACATCTCTCACCTGCATGAGATTCAATGTTAAAAACTTGCCAGTCGTGAGCAGAAGAGGTTAGACCAGATGTTTTCCCACAATTGTCTACCAAGCAATTACATTTTCCTCCCTCACTGCTGCCAGAGCTTAGATCCATCTGCACCTTTGCAATGGCTTGAGATGTCTTCCTGCAGCTTCCCTGGGAGCTGTCACCATCTCACTAGTGGGTTTTGGTAGCTCTCAGCAGATGGCAGAGCTCTCACATCTCTTCAAGGCTGTCAGGAGCTACTTATCCTAAAGCCAAAGGGATTGGTGTGGCTGGTTTTCATTCAAATAGTGAAATGGGAGGGCATCAGTGTTTGCCCATTGTGGCCGCCTCCCACCAGGATGGCATTCTTTTTGACTTAAAGGACCACTAAGACCTTGCTGATTAGTTTATCCCAATGTCATTGATTTTCTACAGTCTAGTCCCAGCCATTTAACTTCATCCACCATGAACCAATTTTACCTACCTGAAGGCTCAGGTCTCCTCATAGCGACATCAGCAGCAGAAAGAGGAGATGGTGGCACTGACTTAAAAATTACTTCTTTAAAATTTAATTTACTGGCTTTCCATGTACTTCTACTTCCTTGCCTGTTTTTAACATCTCCTGACATATCATTGACATCCATGGCTCTCTGTTTGCTATTTCCATCTCCTGCAGACTGTTTCAAGGCTTGGTTTGGTTTCTATTTGGAATGGAAGTCAAGCTGTCTTGACTTCCCCTCTAAGCCAACCTGGCTTGTGCGCCAGCACAGCTTTTCTTACCAGGTTGGAGCATCTGGTAAAAGATCCTTGACCAAGTCCCCCATAAACCAGGATCAAACAGCAGCTAATTCCTACACTCATGCCAAGTTTCACTTTGTGTTGAGCGAATGTTTAATAGATTTAATTTGCACTGGGAGACTTTCCGAGGTGGAATTACTGTGTATAACATTCAGCAGTTTCAAGAGTATTTTATAACTCTGATGGCCTGCAGCGCCCTTCCCCCTGCCATGGAAAACACACTCTTCCCTTTCCCCGTATTGCAGATGGCAACTTAGGCAGTCAGGGAGGTTTTGTGTTTGCTCTCTAGCACGAGCCAAATGCTATTATTCCTTTTTTTTCCTTTTTTTTTTTTTTTCCCTGGGAGAACGTTGACCTGTAAGCATTCAAGAGAAGTTTTCCCCTTCCTCTCCACATTTTCAGTGGCTTGGTGGCAGACACCATTTGCAAAAGGAAGGATCCTGCAAGGTAAGTGCCTTTCTAAGCTGGTCTTTGAAATCAGTGGTCTGACATCCCCGGAAAGCCACCCCACCTGATTTCAGCAATGCCATTTGTAAGCAGAAGCCAGCAGCATTAGTATAAAGGTCACAGCTGGCGTGGCATTGGGTAAAGGTTGGACTAAAGCCCCTTGTATCACTCTTCTGACCTAAATTATTCTCTGATCCTAAGCTCTATCCTCTCTATACTCCACTAGACACTTCACCAGATTATCTCTTCATGTTTGTAGGTGCTTCAGTTTGCCTCCACACCACGATGCTGCGCTACACAGACACACAGTTTCCTCTTAATGCCTTCTTCTGGAGATTGTCTAACATGTCCAGGTCCTGCATTAAACCAACTGAATGTGTCCATTCAAGAGGAGAGCCACCGATGTCCCACAAACTCAGGCTCTTTCAGGTACATCACTTCCTACAGGAGCAGCTCCCTTCTTTGATGGGCTCCGTCTTCCCCAAGAGACAGCGTATCCTTATTGCGTAGTGATGGACAACGTACCAACATAACGGTAGTGCTCCCACTTGAGGACAGGGCACTACAAGATGCTGATGTAGCTGCTGCATCCCTCCAACCCCATCAGTCTCACACAGGACTCAGCGGCACATGATGAGAAAAGCAGCAACGACTGACAGCATCTCAGTTTTAGGGAGAGACAGCAGCTGAAAGACCCGAGCAGAAGAAGAGGTAAATCTCAGCCAGGGCTGCCCATTAGCAGTGTCCACAGATCCCACAACTCTCCAGCCATTGCAGGGACTGTGCCAGGGTTCCTTGCTAATTAAAAAAATAATAATTTGAATACAATTGAGTTTCAAGAGGTTTAAAGGGTCACAGATCTGGGAGGCTGGGTGAAAAACTATTTTTAAAGGTGCAAGAGAACAAGAGATCACTTATGTCAAAATCCCACAGTTACGCTTTAACTACTTCCCTTTCTTTCCAGAAAGACAAGTAAGCGTTTCACAGATTGTAACCAACATTAATTTTCCGCAGCAGGAGAAAACATTGAAGATTCCTGCAAAATACAAATAGCACAACAAACAGAATTAACAATGAATATTAATAAATAGCAAGTTCACAGACTGCAGAAGCAGCAGTGGTGACTTCTACCAGGTGATCAGCTACAATTCACGATCTTGCCCCTCCCCATATCCTGTAATGCATTGGCTGGAGCCCATCCGGCCAGAGGCATCCATAGCAGGTTCCACTGACTCTTGCAAGAAAAGCATCGATTTTCACCCTCAAGAGAAGCACCTGTTCCAAGAGTAGCCCTCTGCCAAGCAGCAGGAAAAGATAACACATTCCTCCCCAAAACCCTGCCTAATCATCCATTTGGTTACGGCATCTAACCAAATAGATGGCTCATGAGCGTTGCACTTCCAAAACGTAACTAGCCCCAGCTTCAGCATGCTTTGGATCAGGTGCAAATGTTATGGTTTCAGGAATCACTGTAGTATGCATCCCACAGCCAGATGGGGGGATCTTCCACAGGGGCTTTGCACAGCGATGAGAGCTCCAGGCAAGCACAAGTCACTGCTAAGCGACTTCTAGTGCTACAGCTCCTGAACTGAAATTGAGGGAAAGTAAGGAGAGAACTGGATTTAGCAGTCAGAGGGGTGTTGAATAAGGAGAAGCAGCTGAAAAACAAACCCAGCTTCAGAGTAAGCAGAAGAGTTCCCAAGATGCCTAATGGGGCAACAAGTCCATGCTATTTGCGCACCTGTGCAGGCACAATCACCACCCCACCACTCCTCCTGCTGAATGTTCCAAGACAACAATCCCATTCCGTGTGCACTTTCAGGTTGGGGAAGGAAATGGTTGTTAATTGATGGCAGCAAAGGCCCAGGCTGGAGGCCAGGAGAGGAGAGCCACTAATGGGCAAAGCAGATGTTGCTCAAGTCATCGCAGGAGGCAGGCGTGTCCAGGGCCAAGGGTTAGCAGAAGTGATGCTGATCCAAGTAGAGAAAGCACAGACACTCAGGAGGTGCAACGAGGCTTTGGTGGGACTTGTCCTCCAGCTTCACCTTGGGACATACCTCCAGAAGAAAAACGCCGAGGCTGCTTGTCCTCCCCAGGGATGAACACACTTTGGTCCTGTGCATCACTAATTCTGCAAAGCCAGATCCTCCTGCTGCTGTTAATTGGACTAACTTCACCAGAGCACCACAGATCCGCAGCCTTTGCTGACCTGTTTCTGTGTTTGTAGCACAGCCCTGACCGGGAATGTTCCTAAAAGCTCACACAAAGCCAAGAGAGGAGGAGAAAAGAGTAATGGAAATGCCCGGATATGTCCGTCCCCCGCCTCCCACAGTTACATAGTCGTTGCTTTCAGTCCTATTGTGTGACCAGTATATGTATTTCCTCCTCATTTTAGGTACACACGTATTAAGCTAAAAGAGATGGGTTGCAGGTATGCAAGCTGGATCCCCCCCACTTCACCCCCTCCTTTTTCTTAGTTTTATTTGTTTCACTCTCCACAGTCACCAAAATCGTATTTACTTTTTAAAAACTCTACACGTAGCCATTGACCTTGCTTAAGATCAACCCAGCGTGGGCAGAACAAGACTGAGGCGACCACGGCTTCACTTGGGCTAGAGCCACTCGGCAAGTCTGAACTCCCCTACCAGGGTAAAATGTTACCTCTGAGCAATTGCTGTTCTAGGAAAAGGTGCAGCCCTCTCCATTATGTTTATGACAAAGACTGTCACGCTGCCCAGAAGGATGCAGTCATAGTGAGAAGCCGCCTTGTAGGGCAGAAGGGCTGGCCTGGGACTTTTCACTTAAGGCTGCTCCTCCAGCCTTAACGCTGCATCTTCATTTTCCCTTAAAACCGTGGGAGGGGAAGAAGTACAATGGAGAGGTGATACAAGGACTTGCATACACGCATCAAATAATATTCACGGTTTCTCCACTTCTTTAAGGAATAAGGGTAAGAGTAGGACTTGATGAGTAGCATGCAACTCCAAAGCACCACTCAATCAAAACTGTAACAAACACAGAATCAAGTCCTAAGATTAAAGATCAGTAGAAAGACAAGAAATAAGGATAATCAAGTTACAGCTGCAGCAAGGAAAAACTTCGAAAGAGTTGATTTTTTTTCCATGATAGTGCATTGCCCAAATCCAGCCCTTAATCACTGCAGAATATTTCAGCTCATGTTGGCCAGCAAACACTAGGGTTTTCCTCCAAGAGGGTGGGACCAACATGGTAAAAACCTTTGCTTTTGGGCTATATAGAGGTTCTTTATCAAGAAGAGATGGCTTGCACTTCTTTACTGCAATGATTTAATTTTAAAATACCCAGGGAAGTCATGTAAATGCAAACAAACCACAGAAAATGTTACCCTGCTGGGGAACTTAGGAGAAAGACAACTGAAAACAGAAGTGAGGTACAGGGAACTTTTAGACTGTGGTAGCAACACAACAGCAGCAAGGTATTCTTTTTCATTATTACTACTTAAAAAAAAAATTATAAAAAGCCGCAGTCCAAGGAGGTTTGGCCATTTTATTTTCCCAAGTCCCTGTGCAAGTGAGTTTGAGCTCTCAGGAAAGCAAACAACCCACTATGGCTGTGGTATGCAGAGGCATTTTGGTAGGGGCAACACAGACTCTCGGGAGCACGCACTAAACCATGCAAGCTCTTACTGCTGGAGCTGCCTCCAAAGCAGCTGTTAAAACACGCTGTAAGATATCAAAGCAGCTCTAATTAACTTCCTGCTTTAGTACTACTTCAAAGTATTTCGGAGAGATCTCAAACCAGAGTTTTTGTAGGGCAATTTCTAAAGGAAAGCAGTTTGGGGCTCATTCATCTCCGACTCCAAACACATTTGAGATTCTCCAGTTGCTGGTTTTGTTGAAAAGGGAGGTAAAAAAGGCTACATCCAGAAAGCACTTCAAACACACAGCATCACCTATTGCAGGAAAAGGAACCAGCTTTTTGCTGGTCAAATCCTTCTCTGAGCCATGACCTAGAAGCAGACAAGCCAGACTGATTCTTCCTAGTAGCATTACCTTTGGTGTCTAACTCCATTTCCCTGCAAAGGTTAAAGCTGTGTAAGCAAACACGCAATCTGGAGCTTGCCATGTAAATGGGCTTGTTGGGTCTGGTCATTGGGATGCTGGAGGCATCTCCGAGCAGCTCCCAGGGATAGGCAGGGACAGAGGTGATGGATGAGGCCAAATCCTTCCCAGAAGAACCAGGTGATATGAGGAGCCGTGCCCCAGATCACCATTCACAGGTTTAGGTTAGACAAAAGGAAATACTTCTTCGCCCCAAAAATATCACGAAGCAGGACAATAACCTGCAATAAGAACCAACTGTTGACCATTTCGGAAGCATGCAACCCCCCTTTGCCACCTCAGGGCAGGTCATTTCTCCCAGTGAAACACCACAGGCTGGGGGGGTGGGCACAAGGAGCCTCACCAGCCACCACCAAGAACTGTAGCGATGGCCGGAGCCACCTCCAGCCTTGACCTGCCACCTAAAAACAGGCGTCTAATACTACCCCCATTGCTGGCCCATTGCTCAATCTAGGGCTTTCTCAAGCTCCTGAATGACACTGGGTTTTGCTCCATCACATACCTCATTTTTTTTCTGTCTGACATATGCTTCTATGTTTATTTACTCCTTTGTTTTGATCTTTTTCTGGTCTAAAGAGAGATTTTCTCACACATCTGAGTCTGCCTCCACTCCAACACGCCAGGGTCTCCATGATCATCCACTTAACAACGCATTTTCTTAGCCGTAAATCGCAAGCATTAATAGCTTCCTCATGGATCTGCCTGAAGCTTATTTGCAAAGCCTCACTCCATCCCCATTACACACTGTTAAGACCTACACAAACACACACACACATAAACTCTTGCCATGCTTTGTTTAAAACTCGTCCCCAGAAAATAATAATAAAAAAAAGTTGTCCTGGCCAAAAATAGATCATTTTTCCGCTCTGAAGAACAAGCAGCATTCCTGGGAATTCAGACAAATAACGTTGGTCGGAAGATGTCTAACAGACACCAGCACAGTCTGAGACATCCCAAAGCTGCCCCCACGTCCTCTGATGCGGGAAAGTGTTCGGGATCCCTCTTCCACCACCTATGCAGAATAAAATCAGAAGCAACGAGCCTGTTTCTGCATCTTGGTCCATGAGAGAGTGCTGCTGCTTCCCAGGGGGACTTTGTTACAATTTTTTTTTTTGAAAGAGGAAATGTCTCCTGAATAAAATCTGATGCTGTTTAGAGCACAAACCTTATCCTGCCATCACTACACGCAATAATCAACACTGATATTTTTAGCCAGGTCTATGTTTCTTATTTCCTAATAGAAAATACGCAGTATATCACATGACTTAGGCACAGAAGTTATGTATTATAGTGATTATTTACATTATAGTGATGAAAATTGTATGTAATTGTGAAACTGCATTCAATTGAAGAGAAGTTTGTACAGAGAATAAATTCAGGGAAATTTTCAGGGAGACTAATACCTACTTTGCTCACTGTAGGCCACTTCCAACTGAAAATATTCTACTCTATTCTTACAAGTCACAAATCACCAAATGTGAATTTCACTGGGATATGAGCTCGGTTTAACTGAATCTGTAATTGAATCTGTTTAGCACCACGGGTTTTGATTGCACCAAGGCAAAGAGGGAGCTCCATTTTCAAAGACATCTGGAGTATTTTGGGAACCTTCGGGCTCTTTTCTGAGAGTGAAAGGAAGGGTAAAACCTGAGTTTTACTGACCTTCAGCTATGCTTAAATCCCCCCCAATCACCCTGAAGCGGACTTGGATGCTTGGAAATTTTACTGGTGACTTCATTAATCAAATATGGGTCAGAAAACCTGAGAAGGCAGCACACAGCATGCTGACAGCTAAATGATTTGCATCCCAAGCTAAGACACTCATGTCTTTCAATAGAGCATCATGATCAAATAGTGCAAACAACACATCTTTAAGAACACAAAAGCTTTCTTGACAGTTGAGTAGGTAAACAAACACAACCCTCTGAGCCAGGCCAGGCAGGATATACTAGAGAGGTCCCTGATGCCCAGTTTTGATCACTGGAACATCCCTAGAGCACAAGCAGGTATGGCAAACCAGCACCCTTCAATGCGAGACCTCGATGTTGGTCAAGCATGGATTAGCCCCTGTGATTTCAAGCAGCATCAGCTTCCTTCTGGCTGCTCTTGTTAAATTTAATTCCTGGATAATCTTCTACTCTATCAGCTTCCAACTCTTTGGCCACAGAGATGTTGTTCTGCCTGCCTGCACATCCTCATCCCTTCTCATGTGGACAGAATTTGGAATGAAAACAGTATTAGTAGCCCTCTGCCCAGGGTTTTTGGAGGTGAAAATACCCTTTGATCCATCTACAGGGGGCAAAAAAAATTCCTATTCTATTAAATAGACTCGTGGGCAGATCTTGGAGCACGGCCTTGAAGCTCACTGCCATTAAATTGAATGGGTGAGAAATCTTTCCAGCCCATGATGGGCTTTTTGGTGGAGAAAGAAAAATCATCAACTACGCAACACTTTTCAGGGGAAAACATCTATTTGAACAGGTCACTTGCTGTGCAAGCAAGTGGGACCTGTGACAGTGTCATGGGGAGAGGAGGGCAGGAGTAGGCAAAGAGCTCTGCAGCAGTCGGAGCACCGCACCAGGCTATGGAGGAGAAACATCAGCTTTCAGTCACCAACAGGTTTCACACCCAACACAAGAGTTGAACCCAAGGCACCAGCACCCCTATGCCACAACACAGGATGCTCCATCTGTAGTACCCAAGAGAGGATGTCAAAACCTGAAAACATCAAATGTTTCCTCTGATTGTCCCCATATAAAAAAAAAAGCTGGGCATCTTTTATATACTAATTTTTCAGTGGAGTGGAAAACCGCCAGCTCTTCCACCTCTGATGACGTGCAGGAGGAACATACCACCTAATTATGATGGTAACCATCTCCAGCTGTTTTGGCCCTGTTTGGACCCACACCCAACCCCTTACAGAGCTGTGAGAAAGGTATTTCCATCTGTAAGGATGGAAATACAATGCTTAGGTTATTTCACATTTAAAAAAGTCCCTGTGAAACAATGGGCAAAGCCCGAACGTGCACAAGCTCAGTGCAAAGCTTATGGGTTTTAGACTTTGCCATTCCCTGCTCTTCTGGTGAGTGCCAGGGATGTTCTGGCAAAGACATTTGTCTGCCAGATGAAAAAATAAAATTCTGTTCAGACCCCTTATTTAGGCTCTAACTCAATAAAATAATAGTAATTATGCATTATTAGTAACCCAGATAAATCAGAGAAGAAGGAAAAGCTGCAGGGAAGATGAGAAAATTGAAAGGAAACCACCTGTGACAAAAGATCAGCACCTTGCAGCAGCAGGAGTTGGAAGTGGTTTTGTTATCTGGCCTTTGCTGCCACATCAAGAAGGACAAGCCCTGTGTGGAACATCCACATCAGAGAGAGCCAAGCTGTTGGCATTTACTACGGATTTACAATTCACTAGACATCAGCATGTGGTTGATCCTGGTTGAGATCCATAGGTGCTGGATACAGCCTCAAGCTCTAAAGGTTCCCACGACAAAAGCTTTCAGATGAAAGCCAGGTGTCTGCCACCTTCAGGCTGAAATGGTCCAATATCAGCATATTGTGCATTGGGAAGGAAAAAAAGTTTCAAAAGATGCTATAAACTCAACCTGAGAATACGGCTCCAGCTGAGGAAGCCTGAGGAGGTCCGATTGCAGGATTAAGGTTCTTTTTTTCCAACCCGAAAGAGATAAGCATTAACATAAAGAAAGCAAGAGCAGCAGCTAGGGCACACACTGTACAAAGCAGCTCTACTTTTATTTCTGCGATGAAGGAGGGAGAAAGGCTAAGGGAAAATGGACTTTGAGATGGCAGCTGTTCTGCAGCTGCCCTGTAACCCACCGTGAGCATCGTCGGTCCGATGCACTGTGTAGAGCAGCAGAAATCAGAGCAGGGACCACACCAGCTCACGGCGAATGACCGGAGATGAGATTCAAAAGTCAGGTTTTGGCAGAAAATGGAAAAACAAACCAAGCTGCAGCCCCAGCAAGACCGAAGTGCCCAGAAGCTGTTGTCGAGTGATGCCTGTGCACACCACATCTGCAAGAACGCCAGGCACCTGTACGGACACAGAGCAGTTGAGAGGCTGCTGTAAAATCTTCGTTGAGGCTTCGACTGAGCCACCACAGCTGAGAGCAGAGCCCAACCACCACTCTGATTTGTGTGCTGAGGAAACACCTCTGCAGGCGGGGATTAACTCTTCCCCAGCTGCCTGCACAGTGCCCTAGCGGTAGGAGGGCAGCAGTGCCTGATGGCCCCAAGCCAAGTGAAGGCTTACTGAGAATTAAAAGCCTGGGTCATCTCACAGATGCAGCGAAGAGGGAGAAAACAGGTAAGGACAGACTCTCATGTGAGATATAAAACCATCATTAGGCACAAGCATTGCTAAGCCAGCTTGTTAATTCAAAACGCGTACTCAAGAGCAACCACCTCCCAATTAAACTACTTAACAGGCTTCAATTAAAAAAAAAAAGAAAAAAAGGAAACGTGCTTGAGATAGAAGCTGCTGACTTTGACCGTAAGAATTTAAATTGAGCATGCGGACCGGACACACTAAGCACTGATGCAATAATACTGCGTTGGTAGGCAGCTGGGGTACATGCAACGGTCCATGGACCTATGGCAACTGCACAGGCAGGACTTCTGCCACGCAAACCCTCCAGGGAGAACCATCCATGCCCATCTCCCCACTGAACTGTCACTACTCTGCTGCTAACTACAACCCCCGCCAAGGCACAAAAATGATGACGCAAAAATGCATGATCTCTTGGGAAAATGCAAACTCTGCAGAGCTTTGGTAGTCACAGCTGCTCATTAAGAGGCGAGGTGAAACAGCCACCGTGCAAATTGCTCCTAAAAGCATGCTTATGCCACGTCATAAAACTTCAGAGATGTCCTTTGTCTGGAAGTATTCTGTGAAGTTCAGACTAGAAGCCTTCAGCCTGAAGAAGAGACACCTCTGCCAGAGCTCTACAAAATGGCAAGCGGCTCAGAAAGGAGGAGGAAGGACTGGCCTTCCACTGTCTGGTCCAACACAAGGACTAGGAGTGATCAACTCAAGTCAAGGAGATGTTTCCTCACTTCACACAAAAGGTCACAAGACCCGTGAAAACCCTTGTCCGAAGATGGAGTAGATGCAAAGAGTTTAAACATCAGTTTGAGGGGAAATTTTACCTGTGCAATTGATGAAATGTATTGAAGGCTGCTAAACAGACAAACCACTTCAGGCTCAGGAAGTCCCTCAGCAGCGACCGTTTTTGATTACAGGCTGGTCTCACACGCACATACCCTGTTCTTATTCATCCCTCAACAGTCACCTCCAACCACAGAGGCAGGACATCCATTTCAATAAGCCAGAAACCCAAATGGTTGTATGGTTACATAGATGTACATTCAACACTGTTATTCTTGTATTTTAAGGCAGCAAGATGCTAAGCTAAAAAAGCCCAACCTAAAACTAACCATCCAAAGTAGATGGTAACGGGTTGATCCTTGTATTGCAGGTTTTCCTTCAGATATTGTTATGTGGATTTTAAGCATCCTTTGTCTCCCTGACACCTCTTTGTCCAGACGTCTCACCTTGCCTCTCCCTCTCCTCCTGCCTTCCCACACTGCCTGCAGCTAAGTCAAGCTTGCTTTGAAGGACTTCAACTTTTCTAAAAAGTCAGAAGATGTTCATCAAACGTGCTACTGTGCAACGATTTACATTGCGGAGTTGCATCTGGTGCCTAAGGTTTCTTGGTTATGAAAGTGCTCCGTGTGGAAAGATGCAAGAGAGGAACAGGACATCACAAGCTTTGCTAGACAAGAATATACATTATTTGAAATAAATCGCTCCAGCTCAAACATTTGTGCAAACAAGTCAGACACCAAAGGCTTTGTCAAAAGGAAGCGACAAGTAGCAGCGGGTCTGCTTCTGCCGTGAGTCATCTTATTAGCAGCATTATGGAGAGAAATCACACAAAGCTGCACGTATCAAGTGAGAATGGAGAATCAAACTGAAAGCGCCAGAGAAACAGCTGACCTCTTGACTACCATTCTGGCTCTGAAACTGCAAAACCAAACCAGCTCCTGTGCAATTGTTGCAGGAGGCAGGATGATTTGTAGTAAGTTCAGCTACAGGCGCACGTCAGGTGAACTGGGCACAGTGTTTCATCCAAAAAAACCGTCATGAACTCCATTAGAAAAATGCACTCTTCAAAAGGTAGACAAGAATCAAAGGACACCAGGTTGCGATGACTAATGCATCAAAAATCACACATCATCTCACTAGCAAGTTAACTTGATTTTTGGGAAATACTTCTTGGCCAGCTCATGCTGCAGCATCTAGATGAAGGTGCAGTTACTTGTACAGGGTCCCAAACTGCTCTCAGAAGATTGCCTTATGCTCAATAGATCTGTTGCCAGACAAATAAAGCTCTACTGCTTTACAGAGTTCCTCTTTGGACAGGAAAAGTTGCTCCAGGTCACATCCACCTCCTTGTGCTGCACTTTCCCACCTCCTTGGCAAGACCTGACTGTGAGCACCAGATTAAATGGCCACTGCAAGGCGTGCGCTTGTACAACACAGCATCTGCCCATCCATCTCCTGGTATTGCAAAACATGTCAAATCCTCACCAAATGAGTCCTGCCTCCCCGGAGGAGTATAAAATTGTGCTCTTAAAACTGCTCTGAACTCAAGTAAACAGAATTCCCTGTCCCAATGCTTTTTGGCTATGAGGACAGAGAAGAAGAGGGACGGGAGGGAAAAATCTCTGCAAAGTACACAATCTGAGCAAGTAACCTCAGCGAAGTTCATGATCGTAAGTTGGGACCTTCAACCAATGACACAAACACACACGTCCTCACTTCTGACTGTGCTGCAATCTTGCCGTCACTTACAGCAGAGGAGCGGAGCAAATTAGCTGCTGAGAAGTTGATTTTGTTGACAGTAGCTGGCATCCCCCATTTCAGTCCTTCACAGCAAAGCAGTGAGGATCAGCTTGTCCCTGCTTGGTTAACATAGCAGCTGGGCACCATGGGACATTAACAACATGCTGACAAAGTAATTCAGACTTCCACCACCAGCATCAAATCTTCTTCCAGATATTGGCCAAGAGACGCTCTGTCAAAGGTAAGATTTTCGTCCAACAAGGAGCGTTTTGTCCTACATGAACTCAAAAAGTTTTGCACGTTACCTTATTCCCCTACAATAAGACCTCCAAAAGTTACTCTCTTGGAATGTAAGTTTGCCAGATGGAGCTGTGGAGATGAAGGTGGCAAAGCTTGTCCTTGCAGCATCTCCCTTCTTTGCTTCAACCTTCAGGGGAAGCAAGGGAGCGTGAGAGCGCAGACCCAACCAGAAAAGGACATGTAGACTTCACCCTTGGGTGCCACCCCTTCATCTGCTTCAAGGGAGGATGAATCAAGAAGCTGGCAACCAGCCAGCCTTTGATGGGCAGAGAGACCTCAGATGGATTCAAAGTGGGAGACTATTCAACAAGCTTAGGAAGAAAGCAGGAGTCAGAGAACAGTTCACAGCACCTTATCTCCCAGGCCCAAAGCTTGGTGACTCCAGCGCAAGGAGCAAAAGTGAAGGAGAAGCAGCAATGCTGGAAGCAAAATCTCCATGACAAAACCAGTAGAGGGTGTGCCATGCTCAGGAGCAAACCTTCCTTGGGTCACTACAGTCACCTAAAGGGCCCAAGATGTCCATCACTCTGACTTGACAGCACTGGTCACTTTTCAGTGCACTCAAGCAACAAGATTCAGAGTTTAAGGTCTTCTTGAAGGTTGGGAAAAGGGCCATTGTTCTAGGGTGCAGAGGAACCTCCAGGGCACACGGAGATGTCAGTGTCACTGGTGAGAGGAGGAAACTCTCACAAGGAGCACATGGCTCAAAACAAGGCCTTTGAAGACACCAGAAGCTAAACGGTGAGAGAAAGCTGGCAGCACATCATGAAATAATCAAGCAGCAAAATACTTTCCACTCAAGGAGAGCAACCTGTATGGCACAGGTATGTCTCATTCCTCTATGCTCAACAAAGTGAGGTAAGGACATCATCCTGGAGATACATAGCAAGATGCAGCTTTCCAGATTCATAAAGCGGGGCACAAATACATGAGCTGTGAGCTTGCTTTCTGGTACAAAGCTTTTCCACCCTTTCCACGTAAAAGAGCTAAATTGAGAGCCACAAGGATGGACAACTCTGGGGTTAAAATAATCCTAACCCAGCAGAAGCACCTCCTTCCCCTTTTGATTTTTATTAATTCTCAGTATTTCTCAGCTCAGTGGTTCTCATCTGCTTCCAGCCCTTTCCTCTTTCAGTAGGGTTGCGCTTTATCCAGGATGTCATCAGGCCCTAAGCCCTCCTCAAAATATCTCGGCTAGAAGCTGGTTTGCCCCAGTAGTCCATCTGTAAGCCAGATCTGAGCAATACTGAACTTTCAGATGGTCAGAAATGATGGACCAGAGCTACTTTACTGTATATATGGATTTCGAGAAGCCTTATGAGAAGACCACATCCTTCCCAAGTGCTAATATTAAGAGAAGGAAAATAACTCTCCTTTTCGCTTGTGAGATTATTACCAGTCTACTTTCACTGTTGTGTGATCTTTACACAAGCTTTTCACCATCATTCCACACGAATGCCAACATTTCCCCAAGACGGTTGCAGTCCTACCCAGTCCGTAGCTGTCAGCCATCCTGTTTCCATAGTTTCAGACACTTGTAAAGCAAACAATCCCAAAGCCAACCTCCCAAATTCATCTCCCGCCTAAACTCAGCCCTCCAGATGCCTGACACCTCTCATCAGCTGTTCTATACCATCTTTACAAAACCTCAGCAAATCTGTCTAAACATGTGCTGTCACCCCATTGCTCACAAGTTCCATGCGTCCACTCACAAGGTTTCTCTCTCCTATTACCAAATTCTGCTTTACATCAAAGACTTTCCCTTCTTATCCTTTAAACTCATTAATTTCCATTTTAAATATTCATTCATGAACATATTTCCATTACAGAATCCTTCCCATTTTCTTCTGCCATTTTCCTTCTATTGCAAAAATGTTACCGAGGACAGGGCACCTGACATCTGTCCAGCCCACTCAAACTTCTTAATCCAGCATTTCCCACCTGATTCCAGACCCTTCATCTTCCAAACCCCACATAATCCCAATACTCTCGCTAGTTTGTTGAAGGCCAAACAAAAGTCAAGCCTTAAGTAGCCTGAATTATACAAAGGGCATTTTAAAATACAAACTAACATTATCTTTTATCAGCTTGGAACTCCTACATGAGCAGGCTCTGAAGCGGGAAAATGATGCCCCATGAAGTGCCACCTATTTTCACCATCTGGAGTTAGCTACGGGATACAAGGCAAGTAATCAAGCACAAGAGTCCTCAAAGAGTAAAACCCAAAAAAACCACCCTCTACTACCTTGCTGTAGTCAGTATAACCCACGCAGAAACATTTGCTGCTGGAAAACAGAGACCAGTAGTTAATTACCTATCCTTTTTTTTTGGCGCAGGTTGCTCATCACAAGTTGAGTACATGTGCTCATCATTCCTCTTAGGCTGAATAAACGTGTGCAGGTTCGTACAGCACATCAGCAGCTCACCGAGCCAAACACATTTGCTGAACTTGCACAACTCCTGACATTTTTTGGAGCTATTCTTTTGAGAAAAGCAACCTAAAAGCGTTTCTCCTTGCTGTGCCTTCAGACTAAAACTTTGTAAACAAACAAAGAAAATGAAATAAGAAACAGGCAGATAACTACCTGTCCTATATTGCAACAAAGCTACCAGTGGCTAAAAAGTTTGAAGGCAGAGAAGAAAAGCTGAAAATGAGAAGAAACACAGAAAAATAATGAAACACCTTTAAAAAGCCCAACCAGAACGTCTCAAAGCACAGGGAGCAAAAGAGAAAATAAAAATAAAAAAAAGGCAAAAAAAGGCAGTATGAGTTTTTGTTAAAAATAAATGCATTTTCTCATCTGCCTAGCACAAGATACTTTCAACTGCATGAAAAAAGGGCCAGAACTACCAAGAACAATAGACATGGAAAGCCGGGAGTTTGAGAACATACCAAAGATAAGGTTGAGAAGAAAACAGCAGAAGCAGCAAGCAACTCAAATTCTGTTCTTGAGAAGACATCTTCTAAAAGTCAAGCCAGCTTACCATTATACCTGCCCTCCCTTTGTATCAATAGTCTCAACCTGCAGGGCTGATTTGTTAGGCTTTTTTTCTGCCCCCCCCCACTGCTTGCAGGGGTCTGACTGCACCTGACTGTGCCTCCTGGCTCCTGCTGTACCCAGAGCACGGACACTGACACCTCCTCATGGCACCGGGCCGGGGATCACAGCAGCGTATCACCTTAGGGTGTCTGGTTAGACTAATATAGAAACATCGGCACTGGTGGATGTCATCACTCATTTCATAAGCAGAATGACAACCAACTGCAAACAAAAAAAAAGAAAAAAAAAGTGTTTTAAAAGAGTCTGCTACCAACATAATTCCTTCTTAGAACAGCGTAATTCATAACTCTGGCTGCGGCTTTAATTATTAACAATCGCTCCACAGTTGTCTAAAGAGAGATCCACATAAACCAAGCTGATGTTTGCTGCTGACGCCAGAGGTAGGCAAAGCTCACCAGGGCACCGCAGGGAAGCTTTCAGCAGGACAGGTGGTCAGAGGAGGCCACAGAAATAGTGGGTGCAGAGGTGGAGCACAGGGGAGCATCCCCCATACAGGCAGCCAGCACCATCCTGGGAAAAGCAAGCATCACGTTAGTCACTAGCTGTCCATGGAAGAAATGAACCTTTTTTCTAGAAGTGGCTTTAGCTGCTAAGGACTGGAGCACGGGAAGTTTAGTCAACAGGATGAGTACCAACAAGTCAAATACAATACTCCATCCACATGGTGACAGCACTTTTCACCAGTCTTCACATTGTATATAAATATAGATTTATATATTTATAGAAGCTATACTTAACATACTGAACACTGTGCAGACTACTTTCCTTAAAGCTTCCTTCCTACACCTTCCCACTCTACTTTCATTTTCTGGATGAAAAACAAGCTTACTGAAAGAAGTGTGTATTAATAGATTGGGTTGTACCACGTGTTGTTTTTTATTAAAACGGTGTAAAGCCCTTGACTCTGTCATTCACCTGAAAGGGCCAAGCACAGCTGGCAAACGCTCCACCCCAGAAAGCACCAAAACTACTTTCTATTACTCTTGCCACCAAAAGGCAGAATAGGCCACAGCACCAAACCTTGACTTGATAAGCACCTTTTTGGGAGACAGTCAGCCACATGGGATATATGGGCCTGACAGTAACACCAGCAAGAAGGAGGAATAACAAGAGTTATCTGAGGTGACCTGATTCAGCATCCCTGTGACTCACGGGTTGCAGAGCAGCACCCTAGACACACGGAGGCTACCCACTGGGGTATCTGTCTCTCCTTCCTAGAGGCTATGAGAGTAACCCCAACATCAAAAGGAGAACACCACGTATGTTTTAAGTGCCAGTTTAAAGTCTAGTTTTAAACCAGATGAACCACAAGAATAGAAGAATCCCCAAACTACATACACGATAAACATGCTGAGCATGCTTTTTCCACTGGAGGGAAAAAGCATCTCATTGCCAATTTAAAGCTTCTTTAGGAAAAGACTTGTCAGGTTTAACACGCATCTCATTGCACTGGAGGTGCACCAGTAGAAATTAAAAATAAGGCAATGTGCACTTTGGAAAGAGTTCTCTTATTCGGAGACTAAAAATGGTTTAGCACCCCAGGAAAGCAGTCCCGCATCTCACTGTGACAGCATCGCAGTAAAGGGTTTGATCTCCCTGCAACACAATCTGCTCTTCCAATGCCTACTTGTTTAAAGCTTCTGAACATAAAAGGGTTTTAAGCTGCACTTCCCTTAAAATCCCTTGACGCACAAGCAGCATCCTTTGCTCTAATGATCATGCTCAAAATTCCATGGATTACAAGCAAAGTATTTTAGCTGACCATTTCCATATTCAAAACAGTTCAATAAAACACCCACACAGTGACAAGAATGAGACTTTAATCAGTTTTAAGTGGAGTTTTAACACTAAGAGATAAAGGGTTGTTAAACACAATAACAAACGGACATCTGATTTGTATGAGGCATTATCCTGTACATGTCATACTTGGTTTTTGTGTATTCTCAGTGCATAGCATTACACACAGAGCCACTGTTGCACAGCACAATAGTATTTGAAGAGGCTGAATCAGAGTAAGGCTGCTTAACAGACTGATTTTTTTTTTTTTTTTAGTATTGTCTTTTAT
>WEIS01038158.1:14280-25285 GCA_013389965.1 Todus mexicanus | reverse complement strand
TTAAAGGAAAAAGAAAAAATAAGCACCTCTGTGTTTAACCTATGGCCTACTGCAGGGTGTAACGACTGCGTGACTTGGATAAGTATTTGCAATAACTCTTAAGAGAGCTGGCTCACTTGATCTCCACTTGGACGTTGCCATGAGCAAGGAAAACAGGATGCTCTGCTAGGGCACGCTGCCCTTCTGGGGGACCAAACAGAGATGTTCGTGTAGCACGTGTGCTAATGGCCTTACCATTTCTCATCATGCTTGGAAGGCAGACTGAGCACTCCTCCCAGCAGTACTCAAAGGAAAAACATTGGAATTATGCTTCAGAAGTCAGAAAAGCAAAAAACTCACCCAAAACTCACCAACACACATTTCTCTAAGATGAAGTGTCTAAATAACCTAGAGGGAAAAGGCTGACAGAGAAGCACATGCTTTCAGCAAGACAGTGTACAAATATACAATATTATTACTGTAACTAAATACTAGTTCTACAACAGCAAGAAAACTGCCTTCTCCAGCTCTCTCCTCTGGCAAGGCTCCTTCCGAGGCTCCTTGCTAGCTTGCTGACTTTGACCGTATCCTGTTTCATCATCTGGCTTTCATTCAGAGACCCGACATAGCTCTACCTCAGCCTAAACTAAACCCACTGCTTTATCGTCCAAATGACTCAGGAACATCTTCGCAACATTGTCCCTGCCCTCGCATTCAATACTCCCTCAGTCCTGGCCCACAAAGCCACTTCCCCTCTCCTCACTGCAGCGGCCTTGACAAAAGGCTCACTTCATCTGTGCTGCTCCCAGCAGATGGAAAATTGAAAAAAACACAGGCAAGGAAAGAATGCTAGTTTCAGGTGTTTTTTCCCTGGAATCTTCCATGCTAAGACAATGCCACTGCTCCCCAAAGAGGAGGTGGACTCCACTGGTGGAGATGGACTTGAAGTGGACACCACTAGGCAGAGCTGGCATAGTATGCCGTGTCACAGCCAGGTATTACTTAAAATTTCTACTTATGAAAGTACAGAAAACCTACAGGGTTACACACTATTCGGCAAGTTCTCTTTCAATCTTTAGGCTGTGTTTAAACATGCCCTATCATAAATGAGAGTCTGTCTGCATTGCAGCAGTTTATTTGCCCAAAGTAAACACGTGCATGAAAAGGGATTAGAATCACTGCCTGCATAGTAAGAAGTCTTTGCAGTGTGATGAAAAGCAAAGTCGCTCTACCTCTTTTTCCAGTCAGTTTTGCTATCAAGACTCGAGAGAAAATCACTTCATCCTACAGGAAAGATTTCATCTCTTGAATGTCCATCTACTACTTTTTCTTTTTCCAGTAGATGAAGTCAGCAATTTAAATAGCTCAGAAACATTTTGCAGAGAGTTAATCCTTTGACATTCTGGAATAGACAACATCCCAGCTATGCAGCTGAAAATCTGGAGCCTTCTCTTTTATGTTTCTGTGTTTTATTCGGCATTCACACCACTGCAGCCAAGATAAATTGTACTTTTTGTGTCAGTGAATTCATTGCACCATGAGATTTGCAGAGGAATTTTTCCCTCATTTTGAATTAATCTTGGTTCTAGCAGGTGCACATCATTTGCAGTTATGTCACTTTTCTAAAGACTTCTATGCTGTGCCTTGAAATATAAAAAAGACAAATCTAATGAGAACCAGCGCAAGCTGTGTGTGACATTATAATGAATACGATCTATCTTGACCTCTGATCAAGAACATTACGAGTTCTTCCTTTCTCCTCCCACAAAGAAAAACAAATCCAAAATATCCTTGCCAATTATTTTTGTGACCAGAAAGCATACGTTTAAGTATACAATGAATAACTACGAGCAAATAGCTTACTGCAGTGGGAACCAACATTGCTAGTGTCACTGAAAGTTCATGGTAATTCCAATGATCTCTCATAAAAATTCAGCTTCACACTTCGTCCCATGCGGGACTTGCAGTTTGTATTTCATAGAAACAGTTTTATGAGAGCACTTCTTATGCTAAGAAGTTCGCCTTCCCACATACTATGACAGCTTCCTTAATAAAAAAAAAAAAAAAAAAAAGTGAATTATTAATATTCTGTGAATTTTGGTCTAACACTAAAGCACATTTATGAATTTCTCAAACTTCTTCCCTCTGTGCCCATAGATGTGCACAGTCTTCTCCACACTCGCCAGCAGGGAGAACGTTACCACAGCTGATACTCATTGCTGATCTAAAGACATATCAAGTCATCCAAAATGAAATAGTCTTTTATATAAAGCACAGAAAATAAATGCTAAGGGAAATGGAATACAAAACAGTTAAATAACATACGTCATGGCTGCTATGCAAATCTTTAGTCTAGAAGCTATAGCAAGACTCTTTCGACTGTGAGCTGGTACAGGGGGCACAATGCGTTGGCTCTGCAAACTCTGGCAATAAATTTCTGTCACTGTATCATGCAAACAGACTGAGCCAGGGTTTCTCCTTTGCTAGCTTGCTTGTTTGTTTTGGGAGTAGAGGGTGAAGGAGACTCAGAGGACAGACAGTGTTTCTCAGCCTTTGTGAAAAGTCTGTTCAGGTTAATTTTGTGTATTTTCAAAAATACTTTCCTCACTCACATGTGTGAATATAAACACGTATGCAATACAAGTGAAGAAAACCCAGGGTAGTCTAACCAGAGCACTGTGTAGCGCTACAGACACAGGTATTTTAGATTACAAGTGCAATTCCCAAGTTTAGATTAAGCATCTATACAAAGCGAGCTCTAGGTTCATGACGGTGAAGGTTGAAGCTTTTCCTCAGCCAACGGGCGCAAGCACTCACAGTTAGAAGTTTTCTCTCTTATCCCAGTAAATATCTCTGAGCCTCGTTCCTGGGAGGGGAGAGGAGAGGCAAACGTGTTCTCGAAGCCAACTGCATGCTTGGCAGCTCTGCTGTCACTCAAGGGAGCTGCTTGAGATGGTTATGGTTTGTCAAATGGGCACTTGCCAAGGCTGGCAGAGACCTCCATCCCCTCTGCACGATCACAAAAGAGTCACAAAAGAGCAATTACAACTTATTATTGACTTGGTCTTGCGCCAAGCAGGGGCGGGGGTGGCCCAGCACATGTCCTGCTGGCCGCTGCCAGCCCTGCGCAGCAGGTCCTGCGGGCTGTGTGGTCTGCAGCGGTTGCTGCCGGGCTGCTCTCACACACACTCACGCCCTCATCTTGCACTTTAGCCAGTACTGCTGCCAGCATCTTCCTCTTCCTCATGACTCTAGTCAGAGCAGGATTTGGCCAGAAAAATGTCTTCTGGAGAAACCACCCTTCCTTCCAATTCTCTCCTAGCTCAGATCCGAGTATTGAGTGCTAAATATTGAGCTGTTTAGGGACTATTACTACTCAGAAGAACTAATTTTCTATTGTCTCTGGTTGAAGCAACGCTCAGTTAGTGACTAAGCACCAAGAGAATATTAAAAATGTACCTCATGTAATGATGTGAATATGGATTCACATACAAAGAGCAATATGGTTTTTAACATTATTTTTATACACAAGGTAATTAAAAGCACTAGAGAAATTAAATTAGACAAAACCTCCCTTATTCTTGCTTGTTAACATCATTTGAAGAGTGGTTTTCAGCCAGCAGGGTCTGGTGTACCAAAGGCAGGAACATTTAAGCCAGCAAGGATATAGGTAGATGTTTCTGGACATCCTCTATCCTCTCTCACAGTCACCACAGAAATGGCAACTGTACCTTGCACAGTCACAGAAACAGTCTGAAAAGATACTTCCCACAGCAATTTTGGAGGGTGGTATCTCAAACAAGATGAACCCACAAGTAGTTATGCACTCAACCTGTGGAAAGCCTTGGTGTTTTAAATGAAATGGTAGGTAGATTGATTCCAGCATTTCAAATCACCTTTAGTTTTTGTTTAAATGCTCAGTGTAAGCTTGTGCTGAATTTTAAGTGACTCAAAATGTATTAAATTACAAGATGTCAATCCACTTCGGAAAACATGCAAACACCTCAGAACCTATAGGTAAAACACAAACTCAAATACACTATATTTTGGTACAAAATGATTTCAGCTGAGCTAGCCTATATGGAAAATCACCCTAAAATCCTGGGCGTAAAGCTAAAATAATAGCAGTACAAAATAAACAGAAAGGTTTTTACTTAAAGCGTGACATTAGTGTTATATATTCTTATTCACCATCAGTAAAATTAGGAACTATTTACATGATAAACCTGTTCAGCATTTTGGGCTCCAGGAGAAACAGAACTAATAAAAGTCAGGTTAAAAAAAAGTAGTCCTCCAAAGCCAATACAGAGGTTGGTGGAGCAGCTAGACTCCATCTGGCCTTAGGAGCAATTGCGTCCCATTTTCTATCTTGATACATCTGTATCTTGGTATTGGTGTATCAAAGAACAGTCTTTAAAACATGAAATCCCTGTCCAGAGATTATAAATCCACTAAAAAGGAGCTTGCACGCCTATATAAGCAGATATGTTACAACTTACTGAAAGTATAAATGTATGCGACTAAAACATACATATAACAAGCTCAACAAGAAAATAAAATAATTCTCCACTTCCAATTACTTGCCAAACAGCAACTAATCACAAAAACATGCATGTAAAGAACCGATTCTGGAAAAAACCAGTCAACTGATACCACGGCATGTGTTCTGTGGAACAGGACTTTCTGAGAACGCTGCAGAGGTGCTAAAGCAAATTGTTATAATGTCACTGCACAATGTGCTGTTGAGGTTTTATGGTCACACTGCGCCAATAGTCTCGGGAAGTTATTTTGCATTCTTATATAAACTGTTCCTGTTTTCCACAAAAAAAGGGCTTTCAATAATGTACAATCTTCTGTTTATACACAGTACAGGAAAAACACGATAAACCCAAGAACACAATCTCTACTTTAAACATATTTTAAAACTTGGTTTCTACAACTTCACGTAAACAAGAATAAGCTGTTAAACGCTCACCAAAAAAGAGCATAACCTTCCTGTAATTAAATGGCAGTGCTTTACACAGAACTTTTTTAAAATCACAAAAATAAAAAAAAGTAAATAAATAAATCAAACCAGTAGACCCCTCCCAACTGGAGGCTTAACCTGCAAATTAATGTAACAGTAATAAAACCTATGCCAGCTGGAATCTTTTCTTTCTCTGGCTTTGGAATGAGCAGCAAGAGCAGGTATATGTTTGAAGAAAAACATGTTAGTTTTTAGCCCCACCTTTAGTCACGAGATATTAATTGAACTCTGGCAAATGTTTAAAGATATTCTCAAAATGTTCAAGAAAGAATTAAAACCAGTCAGGGCTGAGAAAAAGAAACAAGCCATCTTTCCTCCCCCCTCCCCTCGCCCCAAACATCTGTTCCAAACTTATACTCCAAAAACCACAGCGAAGAACAGTCATAATTATTGTTATTTTTGCTTTTTAGCTGCTAGGCCTGCATTCTGAGGTTAGAAATACAAAAATACATATTCAGGGCACTATTACTGTACTTAAAGACTCTCCTGATGCATATAACAAAATGGCAGGTTTTCTTTTCTCTTCTTCTCCCCTTCCCCCCCTTTTCTTTCATAAAAAAAAGGAAAAAAATAGAAAGCGTATCAGGAAACAGTTTCACGTTTAAGATAAAGGATTACAATAAAAGGTACATACATAAATGAACTGCAGTTTATGAAGCTATGAAAATACATTTGAGACATGTTTTATAAGATTGGGTTAAACACACTTTACAGCTGTACAAAAGCTATTCAGCCACTTGCAGTACAGGCCATAAACCTGCTAATGCACAGAGTCCTTACCCACCCTGGCCGCCGCGCGCTTCACCTTCATCGCCGCATGGACCAGCAAGGATGCACCCAGCTGTGGCCAGGCTCCAGTCCAAAGAACCACTATCACTGTGCAGGTAGCACTCAGGACGCCAACAGCGCTGCTGATTTCAGCAGGATTCAGCTACATGGGGATTTCCAAGGTGCTCTTCGGCCGGACCTTAGACGCTCACATGTGAATGGGCTGAATCATGCCAAAGGGATGCCACACTAGGCTGCCCACAGATGACCAGGGCACAGTGGAGTTGCAGAGACCTAGGACAGCTCAGCACTCTTTCAGCATCTTTGGGCTGAGAGAATTTCTTGCTTATGAGCCTCAGGAGTGTTACAAACCCCTGACCAGCAATGAGGAAGGCAATGGCAGATTCTCCTCTTCAATGGACTGAAGCGTGGGAGGATTTATTTTGCACAAAAATATACTTAATGCTTCCGTCTACCAGCTTGTAAATGCTTTGACCATCTAGATTTAAGAAACTCCACTAATGTAATTTGAAAGATAGCCCTAATGGCAATACTCAGAATCACCAGTAAGGACTAAGATGCCTGTTAATTACTGAGCCAGGGTCAAGGCTTTTGTCATCTTGCCTGTGCACAAAATCTACAGGAAAGAGCTGTTGATGTTTTTTTTAATTAATCCTACTTTGTGTTTCTGTGAAAGAAATGGATTTTTAACAACCAAAAATAAGTACATGTTCAGCGGAGGAGTCATGTCTCCTCTCTCTTTTTAAAATATATAGATTCTAATAAAATAAAATCTGCACTGTGCCTGGTATGCAGTCACAAACCTTTCTTTGAGGCTATCACTGTTTCAATCAGGTGTACAAAGGACATGTTAGCAGGTGCGACTTGTTTCAGATGATATATCACTGGGCTGAAGCTGAAATGAAAGTACTTTTCAAGTTATTTTCCATTGCTCCTTGGCTTCTTGTATCTTTTGGCATTAGAGACAGAAGTGCCGAGAAACTGCCGTGAATGATGCTGTCTGACTATACATGGAAAAATCTTACAAGAGGGAGCCTGTGTTAGCATGGATAAAGGACGACCCTTCATCTTCACCTGCCAGGCCACAAGCACTAAAATGACAGGAGAATATGCAGTTTTGTGGTCAGCAAATGTTTCGTAGCCTTTAGCTCACTTGGTAATACATGAAAGCTACAAATAATCCTGGTTTTCATAGGATTTCACATCATTTTGATGATCGTGTACTGGCTAACATCAACTCACAATACACCACCTCCCCTGTGAAATAAACCTCTTTGTGGTTTAAATTATCGAGTGTAAAATGGTACATTAGTTCTTGTTTTTTCTATTTCTGATTTGCTTTGGCTACAGTGCAAGGAAAACTCAAACATTTGCTTAAGTTTCTCTGTCTTCAGCACACTGAAATACAAGCCGAAATGAGAATGCTTTTTTTTTTTCTTTTTTCTGCTAGGCACTGTAAAATCACCTTGAATAGCATAACTGCTTTCAGTATGTAGACATACAGCACCAGTATAGCCACAGAGATTTTTTTCAGCTCTCAAGGAACTACAATAGTACAAATAAATCCCGTTCAATCTTGCAGTGCAGTATCTTCTATAAAAATGTGTATATATATGTGTATATACATAGGCATGATTTAAATAAGTACCTAAAAGTTCCACGTGCACAACTAAACTTTCTGAAAATCATTTGTGCTTTCAGTTAGCAATTTTCAAGATAATTAGCAGACCACTTATAAAGCAAAATAGTAAAAAAAACCCAACAAAAACCCAACAAAAATCCTTCCCCTTATTGGCCCTTGCAGTATAAACACACAAACATGAATGCCACCATTGTTACCCAGAACCACTGAAGTTCCTTTCTGAGTGTCAAGCTATTCCTACACTAAACCAGTTATGCCACAAGCTGTGAAAGGCAGGCACAATATACCTTCTATAACATGTATATTTTTTTACGCATTTGGAGGACAAAAAGTCTGTGTACAGTGGGTGTGTTTCTAAAAAAAAAAAGCATCACAAATTAACACAGAGATAATCGTTACTTTAAGCTTATTGCGCATTTTCTGTTCTTGATCCTGTTAAAAATGCTTTACCAGGTTAGACTACTATGATGGGGATTATAAAACAGTTCCTGTGCTTGGAAGTACTTTAAATCTGCAAGCCATGTTTCTATTGCTGCTTTGTAGCTCAAACCCCAAAACTAGTGATGATTTTATGAGTTGCTATAGTCTAGACAACTCAGCTACTTTTCAATGAAATAGTTCCTTGGGGAGAGGACTGTGAAAATTCCCATACAATTAATGACAGGTATGTGCAACTAAAATAGAATTCTGCAGAACAGTAGCTGTACATTTACCTGTGCAATTTATGTCTGTATCAAACAAGAATGCTCTGAAGGGGCTGAGAAGATGAAGTACAACAAACAGAAGGTTACATAAAGCTACCTGAACCGAGCAAGGGGAGAGAGGTAAGATGCGACATTAAATTTTTTGATCAGCCTTCTCCTCTGGCAAGATGCAGAGTTCTACTGGAAAGCACAAAATCTGACAATTAAGTCAGTCTTCCCAGAATGTGTTTTTATAGCAAATTGGGCTCAATACATTTTTACTACCAAGTTAAAGAGCAAATGAGAAATTGAACAGAATAATAAGGGAAATGCACCTATAAAGCAGGAAAAGGAAGACAAACAGAAGAGGCAGAAGAAAGCTATAAGAATGATTCTAATTAAAAAAAGCGCCTCCATGTATCTTCCTTCACAGCACAATCCTATTTCCCCCCATCAGTTATTTTTACCTCAATTTTACCTTCCTCTATATACACACACTTACAGATGGCTTTTTAACTTTAAAAGTAATTTCAAATGCTATAAGCACCACTTTAAAATAATTGCATTTTGTGAATGTAGTAAAGGCCTTTCTGTACTTAGGTTATAATTTAGTTTAGGATGCAGTTAAGAAAAGGACAGAGCAGGGGAGCTTATCATGATAAATGTTCCTGTGAAAACCATATAAAAGATTACTTACAGGAGAATCTCCATCACTTTGCTCCATCTTTACAATGATGTACATGGATTCCCCTTTGATCAGCGGGAATCACAAACCTCTGAAAAAGGAAGTTGCTCATGGGTTGTGCTGGCTTGTCTAGCACAGCCTTGTAGAAATACTCCAGGACCTGCACCCCAAAGCTATAGGACTTTGAAAGAACCATAGTCACCTATCTGGAGCCCTGTGTTCCTTGCAAACACTTAACCAACACCACTCTCTCACCTAGTCCAACTGCACTGAAAAAGTAAAACAAAGTAGGTAACTCCTGTAAGGCAATCAGGGGCTAGGAGACAAAAAAAAGAGACACTATGGCCTTCCTTGTAAGAAATAATGATCAAGCCTGCACCAACTCTCATCCCCCATTTACGATCTAGTCAAACTGCAGAGCAGGTACCCAGGTAATGACACGGCTAGATTTCAATAAAAGGCATGTAAGAAAATGGTACAAAGGAGAAAAATCAAGATGCTCCTTGGCAGATCACAGATAAAAATGAAATAATTTAAACAGAAAAGTTCTGTCTGTAAACACTTGTCCTGTTCAGGTTTCTTAGGCAAAATCTCTCTTCCCTTTCCCTTTAGCACACCTACGCCACTTCCTTGCCTGAGTTTTGACTCCCAGCAACACCTTGGTGCTACAGTTCCCCCCTACACTCCTGCAGGATGTTACTGTTTATCTCCAACAGTAAATACAAGAAACTCATTCATCACTGGAAGTTATGTCTACTTACTCTCACTGCTTTATCAGAATTCCATGAAAACTGAAGAATAAAACTGGAGCAACAGGAGTTACAACAATTTGCTGCTGGTGCCTTGGCAGAAGAGAGCTCCAGCCACTTGAGGACATAGAGATACAGGTTGCTTCCAAAGAATCCAGGTGTATTTGGAAACCACTGAACCACCAATTTGTGCAGGTTTGACTAAGATAGTGTTCTTCATCTTCATAATTTTGTGCTGTTTGATTTGGGCTACAAGCTGGTAATTATTATTTACCATGCAATCACACTCAACATAGGGCAACAGTACTGTTACCGAGCATGCAATATGAGATCATTTTTGCTCCACAAACCTCCAAGCTTGAATTTCAGCATGTTCTGGGAATGTAATATGATTGGTTTGGTTTTGTTTTTTTTCCAGTGAGTAACCAATATAATACATACTCTTGCCTCTCTAAGGAACCCGGGCAGCCACCTGACAGCAGATGACTGTGAGAAAAAAGAGATCCATTTCTGAAGCACTTAGCCAAGCACAGTGCCAAGCACTTGAGCATTTTTCACTCTGGATTACTGGAAGAAAGAGATGAATATGTATGAGGTTAAAGCCTGGCTCCCTAGAAGGGGAATGTGGCATCTAGCTCTGAAAAAACAGCATCTCTTAGCTGGGAACAAATCCCACCTGTGCTAAGGAAACCCCTGTAAGAAATAATTGCACTTTTACTCACTACTTTTCATTGTTATTGGAAACGTCCTCCTATAGCTTTATTCTTTAAGGCAGAAATTAGAAACTAGCACAGATTTTACTTATTATTCATGCTTAGTCATGACCTCAGCCAAAAGCTCATGTTATAATCTCATACCATGTCTAAGTACACACATATATTATAGCTAACTCATATGTTGATCAACTGTTTCGCACAATGCTATTCATTAAAAACGAATGATTTATGTATTTAGTTTTTACAAGAACACCCATAAGGTGCAAATATACCTATATATGAACTAGCATGTGATTAATATTGACCCCCAAACTTGCAATTAGATGGAACCATTTTGGCTTTAATAATTAGAAGGAAAGTTCTCTTTCTCATCTGCACAGAAATGTAAAACCCTGGCACCAGTGAAGTCTCTCAGTTTTGCCACAAACCACAATTTAGTTGCCTCAAGATATTTTATCGTACGCTGTAGGCCTGAAATATCAAATACTTCAGACAAACTTTCATTATGTTGCAGAACAGAATTTGGTCTTCATTTTGTGAAGTATGGCTTAGTTATTTGCCCATAGTGTTTATACAAGAGTGGGTCTATATATCTAATTTTTAATAAAAACATTGCATACAAGTCATTTAGTCTCTGAACAGGCACTTAAGCAAGTAGAAATTTCTGTCAGTCTGAACAACTAATGAGATGGTTCCTCAGACATCTGAAAGTGTGTTTTTTCAAGCTGCGGTAGAA
>WEIS01038158.1:708-14233 GCA_013389965.1 Todus mexicanus | reverse complement strand
ACTTGGTTGATTCGTGCTTTACTATGCTAGACACCCCATAAGTCAAACACAAAAATGTAGCACTCTCAGCCCACTTCTCAGCAATGATTTAATAAAAGAGCCCTGGGATTTGTTCTCATATTTCTACTTTTCATTATTTTTTCAATTACATCTGCATGATGCTACACTACGTTAACGTAAGGCGTAATAATCAAACCTCAGCATTTACAATACACTAATGCAGGTGAAGAGTTTTTGAAGTGAATGCTTTTGAGCGGACTTGAATTCTTGATCTTGCAACTCTGCAAGTACAGAACACTTCATTCCAGTCTGACAAAATGCTTGTTGCATGCTCAAAGTCAGGCATTTACCTCCTCAGTGAGTATTAGGTGCTTAAAATGAAACGCGCTGAAGTGCACATGACCTGAATTTGTAGTATGATTTCTAAAAAGCCATCACCGTGTACTTGCTTCCACTGATTCATCCTGACTCCCAACTACTAATTTCAAGCACCTTTAAAATTTTAATAGAAAAATATTTTGCAGTGCACTATCCTCATAAAAAGAAGCCCACCACAGAAAAGCAAGTTCTCTCTAGGCATGGCAGTACTGAGCCCATCTGCAATGCCCAAAGAAAAAGCTGTTGCAGATTATCAAATGAATGGCAGATTTAATGGTTCACAGTCTACTCTGATTCAACCTAACATGGAGTTCAGAAATGCCACCTGATGACAGAAGACAAAGAGATTCTGATATAAAGAGCAGCTCGGCTACAAATTCAGATTAATTTGGCTACACATTAATAGCACATCCATAAACAAAGGAAGGCTGAGCACCTAACTCCTCCTCCTCCTCTCAGGCTTCAAATAATTTGTGGGGGCACGGGGGATGGACATCCTGTTATTTTACATTTCTACTGTCCACTTTAAAGTTACAAAGCCACTTAGCTGAGTAGCTTTCATTTTCTTGCTGGATTCTGTTTAACGTGCTGTGCTGCTCTAGCGCTCTGCATAGCAGCTGCCTGTGCCATAGGATTACTTCATTGTTGAAAGCGTAACATATGGAAACTGCACTGAAATATTAGCTGCTTTGATACCTATGAAGAGAAATGAGCTTGTGCATTACAACAACACGACACAACTTTAAACAACTTAAAGTAGCCAACATTAAGCACGCATTTAGAATCTAAGCTGTGTTAGTTTCTGGTGTGCCTGTTCCTCTATTTCAATGCCCAGTTCCAGTGGCTGGTTACTATTGTGTTTTTGATTGCTGTTACCAGCAAACAATGGGTGGTTCTCTTTCAGCTCTTGCATTCTTGGAAAAGAGAAGGCAAATAGACTCAGGAGAAGGCCCTTGGCATTTCTTCATGAGTTATCCATGAAGGCAAACACTATACAGTAGAACTACAGGAATGATACCTCATGCCACTGAGGTAACACTACTTACATAACAAGGTTTATTGGGAAAACTCATAAACATAGTGCTTTGCTTCCCAAAGCTCCCCCAACAGACAAGTCCTTAGTGGACCAGAAGCAAGGTGGATCCTTACAGATTCGTTTCTGAGTCCCCACTGCCTTTGGCAGGAGCAGAAAGGAGAGCTTTAGTTGTAATATGCAGTCTTTCCTCCCCTGTAAATTAGTCACATATCGAGGGAACAATGAAGCTCTAAATTATTTCAACGGTAGCAAGAACTCTCGTTAACACAAGAAGGAAGCTGTAACTTTTTGGTCGTTGTTTTGCCAGTATTTGTATCTGAATCCCCAATAAAATACAGATGAGCGAGAGAAAAGATAGTCTAAGAATCTATTAATTTTATTGAATAAAAAATTATATATACACTATTTTAATCTTAAAAGATATTCCTTAATGAGTTAAATGGGACTCAACTATCTCTAATTCAGTCTGTTAACTAAACCTATGACAAATAGAAACATATTTAAAACTATTGTAGGTATTATTATATATTATACTATTAAGAATGCAGTCACGCTAGGTATCTAAATGACTTCTAATTACACCAGGCTCTGAAAATACTAGAAGACTGCTTTTTTTTTAATGGAAAATATATTGAATTTCACCTTCTGCCTTTAAATCACGTAGTATATAAAGTCATGGTTCACCACTAGTATGATTTATTAGAAAAAAATTGGCCCATTTCACATGATATGTACTAACTGGCTGAAACAGTGCAGACTTAGGATTACTGACACAGCTACAAAGCCATCTTGATTTCAGTTTATGAATATATATCTACAAAACGACTCAGTTACTATAGATCTACTAAATCATCATTCAAATAGTATCCTCAGATCGTAAATGTAATGGTTTCTACATCAATAGCAATAGCTTGAAAGCTTCAGTCATATTTTTTTAAAGTCTTAAAATGCTGCTGTACTGAATTTTTAGTGAAATTCAGTTACAATACCAGCGGTTAGACCTTAGATTCCTTAAAGGTTAAGGCCAATCCTACAACATATTTTTTACTCCAAATGAAAATTAATCATTAATTTCATGTTTTACTAGAAATAATAAAAAAAAAGAGACTGAGACGTTAGGTATTTTCTGCAGGTAGAAAATGGGGTCACTTTTGTCACTACTGAGTTTCGGCTAGCAGAAATTTCAAGGAAGTTTGCCATATTAAGGATATTTTCAAGGAAGTTTGGAAGTTTTAAGGAATTTTCAAGGAAGTTTTCCATATTAAGGAAAAGCAAAATCTTTCAAATGCAGTCAGTCAAAAATGACTACACAAATACAACTCCCCGGAAAGGCATTTATCCTAATCAGTAAGATAAACCAATAGTTAAGTCACCTCCTTAAATGACAGCTGCAAATCAAAATGGGTCTCGCCCATTCTCTTGTGGGGCCAGCTATGACCACCCGTGAAAACTTCCCTCTTTCATCATCTTTGCAAGTGGAAGGACTGACAGACGGCCAACCATAGCATCCTTAGTGCTTGCTGCCAGGACTGGCTGCCATCCGCTGCCCAACACCACGGGGCAGCAAGTAGGTCTATAAGCCTATTAAAACAGCATAAATGTTATAACTTGTAATCTATTAAAATCAAAATAAACAGGAAAGGAGATCGAAGAGCCAGCTTCTTCAGAGCAAAATCTAAGGCTAATTATGAGGTTTTCAAATAATTCAGCTTTATTTGTTGGGGTGGGCAAGACTTAAGTTTGAGCCATTAAAACCCCAATTGATAGTATTAAGCTCTTGCTTTAGGATTTATAAAAAGGCCAAAGAATTACTCTAGGCTGAAATTTACTATCCCAGGCCTGGAATCATTTAACAACAATAACAAAAAAAGTCATAAATATGAAAGAAAAACCAAATAAACACAAAACAGTGGTTTCAGATGATTTTTGGCACTCCTTCAATGCAGAAGAGGATTTACTTTTTTTTNTTCTTCAAGGGAAAAGAGGTTTTTTTTTTTTTTTTTTTTTTTTTTTTAAGTCTGAGATTCATTACTACGAATTACTTTCGTAACTAAAATTGCGACTGGGTTTTTTTAATGAGTTACCAAGAAGTTACTGTCACTGAATCTTTTTTTAAGCTTCTCACTATGAAGAGATATGATAGTTTTCAAAGGAATGTCAATGGTCTGACTTACACTCAAAAGCCAGGAAGTTAGGGGTGGAAATTTCATCTGTGAGACACACAGATGTATGAAACATTAAAAAAATTAACAGCGTATGTCAAAGATGCAATGTCAGCTCCATTTTTATCCATAACTACGCTTCATTAGTTTTGTGGGTTTAAAATTGACATTTAAAAATAAAAGCAACAGAAGTTTTTGTGACTTAATTGAGCATTCCTTAAATAAAGAGATATTTTGATGTTTGCAGACTGTTAACATCTTTCCAAAATAAGCTATAATATGCTGGTGCTACTTAGCTGTATTTGCCTGTCACCTTACGGAGTCTGTACTGCTGATGGAAGACATTTCTTTTGCTAAATCCCACCCGTGAACTCTAACAAGAGCTTTTAACCCTATTAAGTCCCAGGAGACACTATTGTTAAAACTGGAAAAAAAATTGAAGTGAACTTTCTGCAATAGGCTTAAGAAGAAGAGAAAACTTGTTAAAGGAGAAGGAACAAAAAGCCAAATGTAAGCAGAGAGCACATGCCAGTCACCCTGAGGGAAAAGAGGGGAGGTATAGAAAATTAACTGCTGCATTTCTGGTTCCCACCAAAACCACAAACAGGCTGTTTCAGGGACTAACACATACAGAGTCTGCAGATAAATCCACATCTACCTCATTACCTGAGAAGAGTTTTAAAGAGCGTACTTCTTTGCTGAAATATTTCTGCTCCTACATGAATAATCTTCATTACGCCTAAGAAGGTGTTACACATATGCATGCATCAACTTGGAAGCTGCTCAGCTCTGTCTGCGAATTTGGCCCGTAGTCTTTTGGCAGGGATTTTTACTGCAAAACTTAACAAACATTCTTTGTGGCCAAACCACCTTAAAACTGTTTCTTATCAAATTTCACAAGCTAAGTGGGTTTGAGCGTGATCAATAGATGGATGAGAGAGCATTATATGAAATTACACTTTGCTGAAAAATGACAAGAGTAGCTTAACAGTATCAGGAAATGGTGAGACTCAGCTATAAAAGTCACTGGGATTCAGGCAGCTGCTGGCTTCACCCAAGCTAAGACTACCACACCTAGCAAAGCCAAGCCAAACAACATACGTAAAGGGAGGACAGCAGAGAGAAAATGGATCCCAACTGGTTAGTGAGGTTCCTCCTTTCGAACACAAATGGCAGACAGCCATATAGGACAGGAACTTTCTGCTAAGGGGCATGCATATTTGAATGCCACCTCACCAGCCTGTAAGATGTGCTTTCTCTGTGGCATCTGAAGTGGCACTATTCTGGGAGTTACACCTTGTGCAGTAACAGTAAGATGTGCAGGCACATCGCTGAAGTTTGGTATCCTAAGAAAGTATCAAACTGAGATCGGAGATAATAAAAGAGAAACGGCCTTTCTGAATGTTTCGTTAATAAATCAAAGCAATTCTCTTTTACTTTTGACAAAGTATAGGTCTAAAAGAGGATGAGGATTACGATTATATTTGGATTATAACAAATACTTAGCATCAACCCAGGTGATGCCCTTGCAGGCAACCTAAGGAAAAACAGCCTCTTTATTTTCTGAATTTACCACAACATGCGTGTTTAATTGTATTCAAAGATGAGTTAACAAGAGTTTGATCAGAGTATATGTCAAACAGGATCAAACATAAGGAATACAGTAATACTCTTCATTCTCACTGGATGTAGCACAAAGTATGCCTGCAGGGCTTGAAAGTTGTGTAGGCACCATGAGACTGAAATGCAGGACAATCTACATACTCTAAATTGTTTCCCCCAAAACAGATTGTGCCTGACTGTCCTTGTTTTTATCACCTTGCTAGCTGATTGCCATATATACTTGCACTTGAAGTGAAAGGATTCACCTGAGCCAGTAACAGAGACATGAGCTGCCTATCTAGCACTAGTCTGCTCTCTTTCCCAAGCTCCCTCTGCAGGCACTGCACCCACAGAAACAGAAACTCAGCCGTGACAGGGCTCAAAGCACCTCATCTATGTAAGTTATAACCATCACAGACAATAAAACCCAATGCCAAGCAAACACCGTGAAAAAAATCTGTAGTTATCAGAAAAATTTCAATGCTTATTTTAGGTCTAGAGAAACTTTTAAGATGACAAAAATGGAAATTCTGGGGTGAGGCTGCAAAAATGCAACTCAGTTGGCAGTTAATAATAGTAAAAAAAATAATAAAATTTTCAAAAAAGAATATATGTTTTTCGCTACCAGGCTATTACAAACCCTAACCTTGGAACAGGGGTCTGACAGGGAATTTGGAACAGGGAGTACAGAAAGTGGAAGCTGGTATTATTTATAAACTGGCAGGCGGGATTCCCAGAAACTCAGCCAAAACAAGCTGATTCTCCTAGCTACAGGTAAAACAACATTCTTAGTAACTTAAAAGGTTTGAAAAATATATATAAATAATACAAATAAAAGTATTTCAGTTGACAGGAGCATGTTTCAAAGAGTACATCACTAACCACTGTTCCTGATGGATGCACAAGGTTATACTACCTGACCACATCATGAATTAGCCTTCCCAGGAGGAGCTGTGCAAAAAGTGAAACAAAAGAAAGCAGAAACTCCTTGACATCCTACAGATGTCAAGGAAAGGAATTAGTTTGTTTCAAATAGGAGATAATTAAGAAAATCTTACTTCTAAACTTTTCTGTATTGCATTAAGACGTGAACATTTAGCTGTTCTCAACATGCTTCCCTTTTTCCTACCCACACACTGAACAAATAATACAAATTATTTCAGAACTTCCAGGCAGTGTTGCTAGGACCACTACAACTTTTCCATTTAACCATTAATACTAAAACATGAAATAGCTTACAAAAAATCCATGGCATAGCAGCTTATCAAAGCAGGGATGCTCATGTGATTTCCCATTAAGAAAAATGTGTTGAGTCTATTTATTGCAGATCAGAATAGATGTATGATGCATTTAGCTTTTTAGAAGGAAGCATTAGTATTTAGTCTGAAGTGCATCAGAATTATCTGACGAGATCTCTAACCAGATGGACTTGGGCCAAGAGATCTGGTTCAACACAGCAAGTAATTTTCAGTTTCTCTAATCAATGCAAAAAAATTCCTAGGAATTTTATACTTGGGAAAACCACTGAAATACTTGCCTTTGAAGAAAACACAGATCACTTTTTTAATATATTACTTTTTTGGAACATCGTTACCCAAACAGCAGCTGAACATTCCTCCTCCCTGTCCACTCATTTATCTATGAATTCAACCCCTCTCAGAAAACAAAAAACAAACCCAAAAAACAAAGGAGAGGAGCTGGGAAAGAAGATCCTTACCACTTTTACTTGTATCTTAAACTGGCACTGTACCACGTGCAGGACTCTCCTATTGATACATCAGGGGTCTTCTGCACATTTGGTATTTCTGGTAAGGTTAGTTTCTTCATGTAGAGATTTCAGCTGTATTTTTATTTTTTTTGGTGTCCATCTCTGCTTTAGCAAAGAGTTTGGAAACAAATGCCCACATACATTTTAGAAATTGCAAATTAAATGTAAATAAAAGGGCTCAAAGATTTTCTGGGGGATTTTTATAGGTTCTTCTTCCCAATGTCTCAGTACGCCTATTGTTCTCTGAGCGCCATGTAGCAAAACTGCTGGTTTATTTGGGGTAAACCAAACAGTAGGTGCTTACCTGTAGGAGTACTACTGCGAAACGAAGAGGAGGGAGTGATTGGAGGGGTGACTGGAGGAGTAAGGCTTCCACTGCTGTGGCGAGGTGGAGTAGATACATTCCCACGGGATACTGTGCTTGATAAAGTCAAAGAAAGTTTCGGCTGAATCTTCTTCTTCAAAGACTCCTGCTCACGTCGAGCTGCATCAGTCATAAATCTAGAACAAGGACAGTCATGAGGATGAGAGGCTTAAACACTGTCCACAAGTAAAATTTAGATAAGGTATGTATTCTTCACCAACAGGAGCTTCAAACTCAGCCAAGATTTCAAGAATACAAATTTATGTTACAGGCTTTATTCCAGCATTCAAGATCTGAGCCATTTGTTTCCGATTTTGATAGATCTTACATTAGACTTCTCCATCATGTGCAAATACATAAGTTTTTTTAAACTCCAACTGAAGAACAGCATTGCACACAATATTATAATAACTATACTCAATCCTTTACAATAACTACACTCTAGCCTTCAGTGAAAAAGTAGCTGAGTAGCTATAATGGATAAAAATGTTAGGGGCAAATACATTGAATCTGAAGGTCAAAGGGATAGTATGAATTACGCTGTGCAGATACATCATTTCCACTTAGGATAATCCTTTTTATGAACATTTTAGACAATGTTGCCTGACATAAAAGGTGTCCAATTAAATTGCAATTCTTCGAATAGGAGTTCCCAACTCTTGAAAACCAAATGAAGTTTCTCTATAGAGCTTTGGTACATCCTGTTGAAGGCCTAACACAACTCAAGGTTCATCTCTGCAGATGCTGAGAAGGAAAATACAAGTAAAATACAAGGTATGTGCCAGTAGTGCAGTAATTCCAGCAGTACAACTTTGTGCATGGGATCTCTCACCTGGAATAAAAATAGCTTTTTTTCATTTTTATTCTGATTCCTTCCCAAAAAGCTTAATTGAAGTGAGAAAGAACTTTTACTCCAAGTGCCTACATGGAGTTACACCAGAACACCTGATACTGCGTTATGCTGACACTGAAAGCATCACTGCTGGCATCTGTATGAACCCTCACTTGAAAGGCCTGGGGTTCCCCTACAATGGGATCTCTGCAACTCAGACGTCATGCACTTAGCATTCAAGTAGTATTTTAACCCTTTGTCTTTCCCCTTCACTCCATAAGCAGCCATCTTGAAGGATTTCTAAGGAGACAGGCTCAAGTAAATCACCTTGTCCATACAGTCCTCTGTCCTTCAAGCTGAAGTACAAAATACATCTGTCAGTGAATACAACGCGCACTAGGATGTGATATGGAGTAAGAAGTCACACCCAGACATTAGTCCGACCAGGTTAGACAGAGCAAACCGGGTTTCAGACAAGACACAGTTTGATACGATGAGCTCTTGCACCCTCTTGGCAAACGATGAAGGGTGCATTTAGAAAGTTGAGAATGCAGTGTAATCTGTGTGCTGTGCTCGCCTTGAGCCGGCTGTTACCTAGACACTGACATCTGCAACCCAGTAAGGAAACAGAATGACAAAAATTACCGGCAACTATTTGTGTTAGACTAAACGAGGGTGACCTGGATTTCTTTCAATAGTCACACTCTCCTCAGAGGAGCATAGGAAAGAGGATGAGGCAGACTTGGGGATAGAAAGGACAACAGAGAACAACTCTGTGGAGGAAGTAATGAAGATACTGGGTTATTGTATTTGGTGTAGGTGGTCAGGTTTTGGTAGCAGAGGGGGCTGCAGGACAAGAAGAGGTCAGGGGCTGTGCCAGACACAGCTGATTTCAGCCAGCTCCCCAACAGACCCACCACATGAAACAGCTGGGTCCATCAGTGAAGCTGGTGGCACCTCAATGAAAACATATTTAAGGAGGGATAGAAAATTCTGGAAGGAAAGGGGTGTAGAGAACAAAGAAGGAAACAACAGAGGGAATGAGAGAATAACAATGTCAGAGCAGCAGAAGGTGCTGAGTGGTGGAGAGCAGGTACACCCTCGGAGACACTGCAGCCCACGGGTGACCAACATCAGAGCTCAGGACAAGAGTGACAAGCAAAGGGGTGGCAGGGAGAAACTGCTACAACCTGACCCCAACTCCTGCAGCACTCATTGCCTCACCAAAGGAATTGAGTGTGGCCTGCAGCGGTAGCAGGGGAGGAGGGATGCCTGGAGCTAAGTGAGCCTGGGACTGAAAGTGAGCCTGGGAAAGGGGGAGGAAAGGTGGCGCTTTTTTTTCCCCCGCAAGTGTTTTAGGGTTTTTATTTTGTTTCTCAATAACCAATAGCCCAATGTTAGTTGGCAATAAATTAAGTTAAATTCCCCAAGTTCAATCTGTTTTGTTTGTGACAATATTTGGTAAGTGGTTGCCTTTATTTCAGTCCATGAGTTTTCTTGGTTCTGCTGGGATTCAGAGTGCGGGGGTAGGTGAGCTAGCGGGTATGTAGGTACTTGGCTGCTAGCTGGAGCCAACCCATCACTCTACCACATTTCTTGTCATGTAGCAACTATGTTTGCTGTGTGACCAAACCACATGTTGTGTGACTTCACGTTCCTAATCACATCAGAAGACACGTAAGCAAGCCCTAAGGTATGTCCAGAATCCAGCAGAGGACTGGGAGATTTACCTTTAGCTCCTAAGGAAGAGAAGCAGACCCTGAGGAGAGGGTAGCAGAGGGAATGCTGCCACATCAGTCATCTGGTTCAGCATTTACATTCTGCCATCCTATGAAGGATCCAGCCACAGGCTGCCTGGACAAATGGATTCTGCAGACAACTGCACTGAACATGACATGGTCACATTGGGTCTCTCAGCAATACATAGTATCTGCCACAGCATCTGCAACATGGTGCTGTAGGATAGTTTCTTCCCTGGACCTCAACCAACAGTTTAAATTAATATAAATCACTATATTTGTTTAGGCTCCATAGAAACCCAATGTTTGTGACTGCAACACAAGGGCTGTTGGGGTGGAAGCTGGGTACATTCTACTGGCTGTCAGTCCAGACCTGACTGCACTTATGGAGAGACCTCAGATAACACAGGTCTTGTGGAAGAGTGAAGGATGCATACTGAAAAGAGAAAGAAAAAAAAAAAGGGGGGGGGTTTAGGCATTTGTGCCTAACACGAAAGAAAAAATTGGCTTAGATATCAGAAACCCATCTCTTTTGCAAGGGATTTGTGTATTTTAACACAACCTCAAAACACCATGGCACAAAATTGTAAGTACTATTAGAGCAATAAAGGCATATACTTTTCCATCCATATCATGAAAGCATTAATCAGTGGATCTTTGTTGTGATAGGTAGTATCAACACACAACCCACAGATAGTAATAAACAGGTATATGATATGACAGCTATCATCTTTGAACAGGGACTACATAATTTCAAACCCATATATAGCATTTTTATGAAGTTGATATTTAAAAAGCAGATATCCATAGCAACAGTTCAGTTTGACATTTCTCTTCTCTAAACAAGGGTGCAGGTTCACAAAACAGTCTCCAAATAGTAGTCTAAATTTCATTCAAGAAAAAAAAGAAGTAAAAGGATCTAAATAAAATGAGCATTTGCTTTCCTCTAACTAGGAAATGTCTAATTCACTATATTTCTGAATTTGTACTATGATGTATGCTTGCATCTGGAAGGGAAGCCTTATACCTTACAAAAATATTATGGCAACTTTATAAATCCTTGAGAACTTGGAAGATAACTTGAAGTGTGAGATATTAAAAGCAACAGCACTAATGCTGTTATTTAATAAATTCAGCCACATATAACAATGACAAAATGACATTGAGGTATAACCAGCCTGGCTGAAACCTGTAAGAATCAGGAAAATTTGACATTATAGCTGAAATTTCTCCCTGTCCTGCTAACTTGCTCCAATTTGGGCTAAGCATGTTGTGGATATTCCAAAATGTCATTTTTTGTCTACACGGCGAACCCGAGAGAAATAGAAGGCAGAGGCTGCTCAGAAGTTCAGCTCCTGATATCTCAGGTATAGAATTAACCTTTTCAGATCCAAACAGTCCCATAAATATTTGCTGAAGCACTGGCAATGCTATGGTTTTGTAAACTTCACTAAACGGATTAAAATAAAGCATTTTTGCAGTATTTTAATTGAAATACAGTATTATTACACTTGTATCTAACTATGGTGTTGTTCTTCAAAGCTTACAATATAAACATTTTAATGATGGGCATACAACGACATTTCCAACTAAGGCTTTAATTTTCACGTTGAAAGTACATTATGGTTGCAACATCCAGCGCTCAGAAATGAAACGCGCTGGAATTAAGGTTGAACGCTGGTCTCTAAATTACACGACTGCATATAGTTTTCCCTGCCTCATTTAAATGCACAGGATGTGTGGGAATCAGAAAATGAACTGTAACTAACAAAGGCTGCTGGAAGACCACTTAGGTTAAATCCCATCTCCTTGCTTAATAGTCTCTCTTACCATCTTCAGATCCATCTCCTTACCGCGAAAATCTGCCTCTGCCATTTTCAATTCTTATTCTTAACTCCTTATTCTTATTCCAATTCTTATTCTTAACCCTGTCCCTTCCCTCCCCCACTGCCAGTTTCACCACTACAGAAATTTTAGTCACCTTCCCTGTTGCATAGGATTGGGTTTACACCTCATAAGCCTCTCTGTCCAAATCCAATATTCCACACAGGAACATTGAAAACAAGAATAATTCACTTCCCAGCCATTCATTGACCCTGTTTTGACAAGCACAGGGCTTGTGTGCTTTGTTGAGGATGGTTCATAACATCAGGGAGGAGCTGACTCCTTAGAAAGAAATCTCTCCTACCCCCATTTTTTCTTTCCTCACCCTTTCATCTTCCTCTTAATTGAACTCTCTGCTCCAAAACACACAGGTCCAATGACTTCTGAATCAAGTGCTTGCAGCAACTTTAATATATGTGGGTAAAACAGAGTATTTTCCCTTCGTCTCATTCCCTGGAATGGTTCAAGTATTTTTATTGAAACTTTCCCAAGAAATTCAGCCTGAAGGAGACACCCAGCATGGAAAATTTCAGCCCCATCAGCTGAATGTTGGCAACCTAGTAAGCAACCAAAACAGTCTTATAATGGAAAGTGTTGCACAACCTTACATATAGGTGGCAATATAATATGAACAGTGTTAGTTGTCGTTACCAACATAAAGTCACAAAAAACCAGAGGCGATGTTCAAATGAAAAAAAAAAAAAAGCCTTTTCGGATCAAACCTTTGCTATGTTTCTAAGTTCTGTTGCTCTCAGAAGCTTTGAAATAAAGAACGAACACTCTGACATAAATTTCCTTGAGCTGTTAGTGTGTACTGATTGTTTCAGGCTCATGCACCAATATGACTCACATGATGATGTCAGAGTTAGGTTATCAGAAAACTCTAACTACACAAAATTCTAAGACAGTTTGAGTTCTGGGCTCATACACCCAGACTGAGGGTATGAGTAGTTATATATGTGAGCCGCAAACAAATTGCAAATTTTGACTTAAGATCTCACTTGAAAGGGAATAAAACAAACTAATAATGCTGGTAATAATAATAAAACTAATAAAATAATGCTGGTAAGAGTATGAGGAAGCTGTTCCTCCTCTTCCCTGCTGCTGCAGTCTGCTGGTGCAGGAAGCCAGCCCTGCTTGATCCAGATCTACTTCTACAGCTACAGACATTTACAAAGACACTGAAAAAGGTGCATCCCAGCTTCCCCGTGGGACCTGAATATTAACTTGCTACGTTTGGTTTCTTCATGATCTAGTCCCCAAAACATATGCAAACAGAGGAGCCCATCATTCTGCAGTTACCGTACACGCACATGACAGAGGGAAGGGTGATTATTCTGAGCTTGCAAAACAAGCCAATTACACTGTGGAGATGGATGCTCAAGCCCAGGACTCCTCCACAACACCATTCAGTTGCACAGCAGCTTAAAAAACTTGACAGTGCTACCTGACAATAACATATATATCTTGTCCTGTGCCTCTCCGCTGCCACAATAATGACTAAATCACAACAGGAAAAGGTAGCAGAACAGAATTAGTTCTTGCCTTTTCTTATCATCACACAGAAAATGAGGAAAAAACATTCATATTAACATTCACCTCATATCCATGTTTGCCTACCCTATACTGGGCAAAGCCCATCACCTCTCCCAGTACATAAGAAATTGTGCTGCTGAGCTTCCACCACTTGTATTTTATTAGACCACTCCTTAACCCAACACTTGGTCAGCTTCGAGACTGAATGGAAAGAGGTGGAAAAA
>WEIS01038157.1:2655-19845 GCA_013389965.1 Todus mexicanus | reverse complement strand
AAAGGAAAGGAAAGGAAAGGAAAGGAAAGTAAAGGAGAGGAGAGGAGAGGAGAGGAGAAAAAAGAGGCTGAATTTTGCTTGGGAGAAGATGTCTAGGAGGACTTTGCCTGCCTGCTGCCTCCCCTACCTAGTATATGCTCCTTGGCTGCACACTCCCAATCTCATCGTCCTCTCCTCTTCCCCTCAGATTTACACTCATCAGGGTATTACCTCCTTTTCCTGGAAATTAGGAATCTAGCACACGAACTAACCAAACCGATCTCTCCTGATAAACACCTTCCTTTCTTCGGAAGGCTCTATTACGTGGTATTTGTGAGCTGCCTTCCAGAATAGCTCCCTGATTTGATTTTGCAAAGCATTTATTTGCCTAAGCAGAGCCTGAGTGTGACACAGTCACTCACCTCTTCTGAAGGGTTAGTTTGCACCTCTTCACTCATTTTTCCTTCTTTGAATTCGCTGCAATTCAGACTGCCCAGCCTGAGTAATGTCATTAAAAACAGCGTGTTCTAAGGACTGTAAAGCCTATTCCCCTCCCTGCAGTGCAGGGTCAGTAAAGTCCCACCCCTGTGTCCCTGGGTGCTCCTTCTCGCTGTCTCCTGCCTGGCTCTGCTTGTGTGCTCTGTAACCAAACCCTGCCCCAGCAACAGTCCCAGCCTGTCTCATAAAAACTATTAGTAGCAGAAAACCTGATATATAACTAAAGATTCTTCCACGGTGTGAGTTTGGTGCTTGGCTGCCCCAGCTGACACGTACAATACCCACCAGTGTAGATCAGTTCAGGGATTGCAAAGGTTTCTTCTCCCTACCCAGTTTGCCCAGTTACCCCTGCAGCAGGGTGCTGGTCCCTGGGGGTTAATAGCAAAGAACACCTCAGACCTGCCAGAGCTGGTGTAGTGTTGGGCTAGGGTTGGGTCACGCCAACATCACAAGGTCTGGGGACACGTAATGTCCCGTACAAATGCAGAGTCATGGCTCTTGTGTGGTAGAAGCCAGCAAAATAAGAGACGGGATTGTGGAGATCTCCTGCGCTAGGTGAGAGCAAAGAGCAAAGGCTCTCACACAGCCCGCTCTCAAAGTGATCCTCACAGGGCTAGGATTTTTAATTTTTCTGAGAATTTCCATTCAAAGAAGGAGTACAAAGACAGGCTGAGATTTTATGTCCACTCCAGGCTGGTTGTCACACTCCTGCCAGCACACCCAGTGAACCCAGATTCCTCTGGTCCCTTTGTTCAGTGGCCCATTTCCCATCAAACACGACCAGCACCTCAGAGTGTGTGATAACCAAACACTCTCCCCTTCTCCAGGCAACAAGTGTCTCAAATACTGATTTGTCGAGCAGCCTGGAAAACACCAGGTTTTCAAGAACCACTGAAATGTTCATTATGTTGCCAGAATGAAACCGTTGTGTGAGAGAGAAGCCTTCCCTGATTTCCATCTATTAGAGAAAGCAAGCTTACCTCCTTGTCTCCTAACAAGCACACTCCACTCCAAAACACCTCTCGCTGTCCGTGTAGAGGCTGACTTTACCGAGCCAGAGCATCACACAGTGTTGAGAGCAAGTGAAAAAGGCAGCAGGTGGAGGGAAGCAAAATGGGGAGCTCTACAACCAACCTGCTGGAGTCACCCTGCACATCTGCCAAACACACCTGCTCCCTAACCCAGCTCAATTCCTGGGTTTCCTCCTGTCGAGCATCCCAAGGGGGTCCCCTCCCGGTGCACCCGCTGCTACCGGCCGCTGTGGCTCCTCCAGGGTCACCCACAGCCTGCCCACCTCACTGACCCACAGGACCGTCCCATGACAGGAGTCTCTGAGCTCCTCCTGCCTGCTCTGCCTTTTGGGGTTAGGAGGTGGAATGTCCCTGTCTCTCCAGCCAGTCCAACCGGTTGGCCAGACGTGGCTTTCTAAAGGCGCAGCAGGAAGTTTTCCTCTCCTTTCCCTGACACCTACAGATCTGGTGTGTGCAGAAGCATTCCCCAGGGTAACAGGGAAGGATGTGCCGGGAGAGAGCGAAACTGCGGGCGCAGCAGCAGCCAACAAATTGATTAATTTGCCTGTGCCTCGTATGTTGTCTGAAAGAACAGCCGCACTTTTTCATTATGCTGGAACAGGTGAAACCTCTGCAGTTTATTGCCTTGAAACCAGGAAAGCATTAAGGTTTTCAAATTGCCTGTCACGCTGGGGATTCCCTGCTATTCCTGCCTTAGGTCTATGGGCATTTTCCTTGCTTTTGGAGGGTGGAGGTTGCATTATTTCAGGCTTTTATCTTTCTAAACGTTTGCATTTCACATGTAGCAGTATATAGAGAGGACTGTTTGGGTCTTTTCCCTTTGCCAACCTGGAACCCAGCAGTGCCCATGTGAGGGAACTCCCGCACAGGCAGTGTTGGTCCATCTATCCCTGCCTCTGCCTATAGCTGCGGGAGAGGCTGTGGTTTTTGGACAGGGAGGGAAAGAAGTGGGATAGGGTTGTCTTACCATGATGGCCTCGGCTTGCTTGGAGTCCAGCTCCGACACCGCCCTGCGGAAACCTTTGGCTGCAGAGGTGGAGATGTTCGGGGTTGGCATCTTTGCTCTTCTACGAGCTCTGCTCTCCGCTTTCCTGCTCCTTGCCAGCTTTTTATAGGGCAGGGCTGACGTCAAAGACCCTTTCAAATCTTCTCTCCCCCCTCTTCCCCGCCACCTCCCCATCACCACCTCCCTCCTTTCTCCCCCTCGGGCTGAGAGGAGGAGGGGACGTGAAGGAGAGAAACGTTTCTGTCCCATTAAATCTAATCGCTATGAAGATTGCAGACACTCTGCCTTCACAGACCAGACGCTCCCCCCACCTGTTTGCCTGCGCCCAAAAGATTCTTACTCTGTTTTTCCTCCCTTTCTTCTTGAGGGAGTTTGTTCTTGTGCTGTGCTTCAGTTCGAACAGAACATTTGCTTTCCCAGCTTTGGGAGTTGCATGAAAGGATTTTGATCTGTGAAAGGATGAAATCAAAGGAAGGAAGAGATTTATCCCTTTCTAGCCCTTTTTTTCCCCTTGTTTGCCTTGTCACTGAGGCAGTAAAGGAATAGGAAAATAACAGTGATTCCCCCTAGGCACGCACAGCGCTGGATGCTGCTCTCACGTACGCCTGGCTCCGGCAAGCACTGTGTGTTTTGGTGCTCTCCCACCACCCCGTGTCTTGGTTTGGCCACTGAACACTGGCCGCAGAATGACAGGATCAGGGCCCTTGAGTCCTCAGAGATGAAAAAGGCTTTAGAGCAAATAACCTGGGAAAACCCTCTCAATCCTGCCATCCCAAGGGCTTTGCTCCTCTCGCAGTAATTCCTGAGGCCAGACGCCTGAGGACAGCTGGGACTGTGACAGCGGGTGGCAGCTCAGGACCTGTCCCACGATCCTGCTTTGCTGCAAGTAAAAGTGGCCTTTTCCTTGCAGGGGATTTGCTGCAGCTCTCTCACCCTAAAACGTGCTGTAGGAACGCACGGTCCTGCTTCGTGTGAGCCACTGCCAAGCTGGGGACAGGCCACTGACTGGCACAAATCCCTGCAGCAGGGAAGCTGGTGGCGTTTCACCACCCAACGGCCAGAGAGCTCACCTTGGATGACCGCAGCATTGCTTTGAAAAACATCTGCTGAAGACACCTGGTCAGCGTTTGTGGCTCGTCCTTCCCACGGCAGGACAGCTGAGTTTGTGCCAGTGTGCTGATGATTTTTGCCCTGGAGGATCAACATCCCACTGACCTTCTCGAGGCTACAGAGCTCCTGATGTTTGCCATCTCCTGCAAACACCAGGGAGCAGAGAGCATGATCAACGCTGCAGCCCCACCAAGGCAGTTTGGGAAGCCTCAGCTTGCTAGAGGTTCGTAGAAGCTGAAGCTGAAGCTGAAGTAAACAGTTGGCAGCAACTAAAGATTTGGACCAGTAGTGAGCCAAAATTCATTGGAAATCAGGTGGAGCAGCTTTTCTTATTGCGAGTGCTGAGGACACCTCGATGTTTGGTAGAGTGGGAACCAGAGGGAGGGGTTAAGCAGCCATCAGGACTCCTCTCTCCCCAGCTTCCTCATCCTCCCATGTGGAAGCAGCCCTTGCTTTTGCTTTAATTTAATCCCTAATCCCCTTGGAGTCTCCTAAACCTTCTACTTGCCCTCTGCTAAACCCTGGATGCTCAAACACAAGATAAAACAACACCAAAGTGACGGAGGGTAACGCTGCCTGGTGTGACAGGATCTTCTCAGAAAACATTCTTGATGCAGGTCCCGAGACATTCCCACTGCCCAGTGGCTGGGCAAGGAGCAGCGTTGCAGGGGCGCTGCTAGGGTGGCCGTGGGGAGGGGACCCCCTTCACTGGGAGATACAAATTAGCACAATCTTAGGGTTGAATTATTAAGTGCCACTGGCTGAGGTAGGCCATGGTAGCTGGACAAGCTGCGGCGCAGGGAACACCACCTCAGGGTACCAGCACTCACTCCCATGCTGCTGCTTTAGCCAAGAGTCCTGGGCTTTTCACCTTTGCACAACCCTTCGGAGCCCACTTTTCCCAGCACGTGCACAGACCAGATCTTCAGCATTGCTTCATGCTGCCGCCAAGTGACTGCTGTCAGCTAAGGAGTGACGGCTGACTTCAACAGCCAGGATCGCCGACCTGCTCAGGAATTGATTGCCTCCTGGCTAAAGGATCAAAGGGTTTAGGGGATGACTGTGGGTCAGCATTCATTTAAAAGGCGGCCCAGCTCCTGCTGAAGTTAATCTTTCCATGAAATTTAAGAAGATTAGGATCTCATGCAGATTGCCACCCATGTTGTCGCATGATTCCACGTTTTGTCCTGACTTTTTTGAAGGATAGTTTTTTGCAGGGATCTCCCAGACAAGACTTTCAAGCAGTATGATGTTCAATCCATGCTGGAACATTTCTGCCTTACCCCAATCACAGCCACAGAGTGTGGAAAGCGATGCTTGTCCCAGACAATCCTGCAGGATTCAATCACAGCAATTTGTCTTTAATTTTACCCTTTGGAGATTGGGCTGGGGGGGAATTCTCGGATTTTTGTGGGGTTTTAAGTCTATCTTCAGTACCCTTTCTGATGAATCACCATCTTGCCTTAGGAAGCCTGAATCCACTCTGTTGTTAGTGCTTCCCAGTATGTGGGAAGTAGATCTGATATGGTAATACAAGTAAAAAGCAAATTAAGACCATATTGGTCATCTAAACATCATCTATGAATACTGTCAGGAAGAAGAATCAACTCCCAAAGAGGCCACAAAGATAAAACTGAATATTTCTAAGTCATTTGAATGTTTTTGTTAAAGAAACCTGGAATTCTGGATGAACTCTTCTGGACTGCACTACCTTTAAAAGAGCAGGTAGAAGATGGAATTTTGGCATTTTTTCTGTTTGAGGTTTTCATTTCAATTTTAGGATGAAAACAAATTTCAAATCATTTCATGAATTTAATCTCTTTTCCTTCCTCTTTTCTTACCTTAAAATCAGAAAGAGAAACCATTTTGCTAGACCTTTTCTTTATGGTAGCTGACTCAGTTTAAAGATCTCTTCAGAGCAGCATTTGCCAGGGATGATAAACCTAAAGTCAGCCATCAAAGCAAGTTCCAGCTATCCGAATTTGTAATCAATTCTCTGCAAGGACAGCCTTCAAATGTCAGTTCATGTAAAGAATTGAGAGAATCGGTAAAGTGCTTTAATGAAGATGGGAGCAGAAGAAGTCACTCAGCCTTCCTGCAGGCTGGAACACATTCAGAAGGCTTTTCTGACAAGCAGCAGTTTTAAAAAGCCCAGATAACATCAGACAAGTTTTCAAGACTATCGCATGAATAGATGGAATTTCTTTGAATGTGTTTTCTGTTTTCCGCTGGTCTCGTTGCTTATTGTTTCTGTCCTCGTGAAATCCAGTACTTTATTTAAGCTCATCAGTTCTTCTACTTAGTTATCACCTCCCAAAGCCCCTGATTTTTAATCCCTCTTCTTTACATGGATGACAAATTAGGCGTACAACTCTTTTCTTCTTTAAGCCCTGCTAATCTGTCACCCCCTATCCCTATCTGGTGATCAGAGTCCCTCACTGCACAGAAACACTCTCTAGTACAGAGGCTCCACACAGACAAAGCGAAGTCCTGCTCTCCAGGCAACCAACAGCAAACTTCCAGATTGCCATGAGTGATAGTAAGACTTTCTCCCTCTGCTAAGAATGGGAAAATCAGGTTGGTTCTCCAGTCCTGGAGGAACTGACAGAGGGGGTGAGCTAGGAGACACCACATGGCAGCAGGTTTTCCTTTCGGGCAGGAAGATGGGCAGTGGGTGGACATTCTTCAGAGCCATGTTATCAGCACAGCTGCAAGAAGACACACATTCCTTTTTCCCAGCCAGTCCAGTGCAAAGCTTCCTAACACATTTTCCACCTTTGTCCTTCCCAGGCACAGTCCCACCTTTTTGAAGACTACCCACAGCCTGGACATTTCCAACTCTTTGTGTATCTACACCTCTATAAATCACCTCTTTGGCTCCGTGTTTAAGTTCTGCTGCTATCAGACATGACTTGGGGGTGGGGGGTGAGTCTGTTTGGTTAAACCACGCCAGGCTTGTCTCAGCTTTTGTTGTGTTTGACAAACTACCAGATTTGTTAATGAGGAAGAGGAGCTGTAGGAAGCTTTATGAAGAAAATACAACAGATGGATGAGTCTTCATCACTGCTTTGTTCCTCACACTCCAACCACCCCGATCGTCCTTGAATGTGTGGGGGTGCCATGTGTATCCAGCTGTGTGTTTTAAGGGATTAATCTGACATCAAGCAGCAACAGCAAACACTGTTGGACACTGCTTCGCTGCACCAGACCCCAGACTGGGCAGCTCTAACTGTGCCTCCCTCAAGGGTAAAGCAGACCCAAAAAGAATCCAGAAATGGCATGAAGGGGCAGAGTGCTGCTGGTCCTCAGGAGGCTCATTTCACCTGCCACTGGATGCAGGATTGGTGATGCAGGGAGAAGAACAAGACAATCTCTTCTTCGGCTGGATCCACGTGGTCATTTTGTGCATCCTCCAGCATTGTTTGCAATAATCACCATTCCTGAGCACCTTGGGTCTGGGGTTCAAGAGGAAAACCCCATCTGCCAAATTACAAGCCCCCATCGTGGGAGCTGGAGGGATCTTCACGTAACAGCCTGTGGTCCTGATACAAGTCCCAGGGTGAATCAGTGGCAAAGGCACTTGGAGCCCAGCCTGGTGAGGGTGAAGGTCTCTCTGGTGGCCCAGGGAGCTGCAGTGACAGAGTTTGCACTGGGAGGGTAGCCCACTTGCTTTCTCTCTTGCTTCCCCTCCACAGCCTGAATAATTACAGTCTGACACATGAAGCAATTACAGGGGGTTAACCAGCTCCACCAAGACATGTTTTTTCCTCTTGCTCCTTCACAGCTCCATTCAACATCCCTGAGTGGCACAAAGGAGTTTAATAACCCATAATGACACCTCAGGCCTCCAAGTCATTGCAGCCTCCTTAGGACTGGGGCAGCAGTAGAAAGGGAAAGAAAAAAAAAAAAAAGAAAAGATAATTAAAATCTTCATCTCCCTCTTAACTTTGCAGCTTCCTATTATCTAGAAAACATTGACTTTCATGCTCACGCTCTCTCCCAACTGATGAGCCCAGGGGAAGGGGGGCTGCCAGCAGCAGAGATGTGTTAGTCCTTTGGTAAGGGCAGTGAGATGTTTTCTGGCACCCTGGGAGAAAAGCTCTGCCAGATCAGATGGTCCTGGCTCTCCATTCCCTGCTACGAGGTCATGAAGAGCCCCAGTGCAAGGGTTGTTCTTCCAACCTGTGGGTAAATCCTAAGGTAAAATTTAAAAAGCCAACTATATTTAAAAAAATAAATGGCAGATGATACTCTTTCCTAAAGAAGATGGAGTAGGGCTCTGCAACCTCCTCCAATGCTTTTTTGCCTCGATACGTGCCAGTACATTTTCACAGTGCAGGATAGATCTGCTCCACAGACGCAAACCAATGACTTCAGGATCAAAGCCAATACCCTCAGCAGCTAAACACCAACTTCTGTGTGTGAGACTTCACATTTCAGAAGGCCAGATCAGTCTTCAGCTAAATCTGAGAGTACTGTTATTACCCCACAAAAAAAAACCCCTCCCTCCCAGTTTTGAAGCACAGGGCTGGCTGATCTCACAGCTCCGGTTTCATCTCCACACTCAAGATACAAAATTTGGTACTAAGGCCACTCAGGTTTTGCCTCAAAATCCATTGAGTGTCCTCTCATCAGTTAACAAGGAAAATGCAATTCTGGGAAGTTTCTACAACAATCAAGTTTTCAGGAGAGAATAACCCAACTTCCAGCAAAATCATGAACAGTTTGGGGAAAGGGTTTTCAGAGGGAAGGGTGGTTGCTTGGATGGAGGAAAAAACTCAATGTCTCCCCAGGCACTGAGGATTTACCCCTGAGTTTTCCGAAGCAAAAGCAGCAACAATCCCTCTCCCTTTCACCATATGGACCTGGAACAGGCAATTGAAAAATCAGAAATATTGTATTGATGATTCAACTGCCGCTGCAGAATCCAAAACAACCATCTCAGATCAATGGGGAAGCGCTTAGGAGCAATTTTCTCTTCGGAAATGTAGGCAGCAAGCAGAGTCAGGAGCGGTTGGTGGAATAAAATGTTCCATGTCTTGGAGCATCCCATTTTGTGGGGTTGTAAAATGACTTGCTGACACCTCTGGCCCTTGTAGACAACTTCTTTAACACGGTCATCAGGGAATGTCACCTTTGTGTGAACAGGTAGCCTGTGTGTATTGCAACAGGTCTCCTCCTGCACTACCAGTCCTTCTGATTTTAATTTGTCTGTGATACCCCATTTTACTCCCAGCTCCTGGAGTCAGTGTTCTTAAAATACTCCCTCTTTGGACGAGGGAGGAAAGATTGAAGAGGAGTCTAGGAGCTCTCGGAGAGGTGGAAAAACCCTCCAGAAACAGGAATTAATCATATGGAGATCTGGTACAGGATTTTTGAACACTGAGTTTGATAGTGAATTTGCTTTTCTGAAGAAAAGAAACAAAACAATGCAAAAGGTTGTGCAGGTAAACAACTGCCTGAAAACACCAGAAATGTTACGTCAAGAAAAATCAAATGTCAGGCGCTAATCCTACTGCAACAAGCCATGCAGAAGACACGGGGCTGCCTTTCTGACCCATCACCACATGGCCATGGGCAACTCACTTAACTTGCTGCCTTCGTTCCCTACCTTCTGCCTCCAGGCTGGTAATCGCTGTTACCTTCAGCTGCAATGAACCAGTTAATAGCGGGCAATGAGTGCAGAAATTAATGGCAATATTTTGGTTCTCATCTCCTTTCAGGCCCATCAGGTCTTTGCATTGCTGAACATGTGTGGAAAAGGGACTCGTTAATGCTTACTTTTACTCCAGGTCCTTGGAAGTCCCAGCACAAAGAAGCTTGCAGGGACCTGGATCCCTCAACTCTTTCTCCAGATGAAAAGAGCAAGTTGAGGCCATGTCCCCATTTTGTTGTCTCAGTCCTACTGTATCATGTAATTCTTGAAAGCGGGCTTTGGGACACTCTAGTGTCTTCACTGCTATGTATCATGTAATTCTTGAAAGTGGGCTTTGGACACTCTAGTGTCTTCACTGCTAGTGACCATGGTGTCTGGTTTGATGTGTTTAACCCTCTTGCTCATCCACCCACGCCACAGAGTAAGATATAATCTATCTAACTCATGATGCCTTCAGAATAGAGAAAGACAAGCCGTGGTGAGGGACCCAAAGCTGGTTCCAATCACCCTCTCAGAAGAACTGGAAACACTTTATTGTGCATTGGTGTGGTCTTAGCACAGCCAAAGCTGACAGGGGACCAGAACTGACTTTGACCCTTTGCTGCCAGTCCCCTGTGACTGCTAGGACCTGCACTGCAAGGCTGCAGAGGGTGGCTGGAAGCCCACATTTGGACCCCACATCTGCTCCCGGGCTATTCCCTTGAGTGTTGTGTTCACTCCAGTTTCCCAGTCACCCACCCCTCACTGCTTTACCCGTGGAAGCAAATGATACCAGAAAGAGTCAAGGACTTTCTGTCAGTGCTTCATCAGTATTCGCCCAACACTCTCCTTTTTCATGCACATGTCACTTCTTTGACGCAGATACATCTCATTCCTCCTTTTACCCCCTTCCTCATCTTCTGTAACGGCAGCTCCAGGTCAGCAAGGTGGACCAGTGAAATGCAGCTCAGTGCTACTTCTGCATGAACAGCAAATTGTCGACTTCTTACCCACTCGGTTTCCCCTCTCCTCAGGCACCGGAAGATAAAAACCATCTGCCTGTCAAACAAAAGGTCTGATGTGATTTTAGCATCAGGAGCCACACAAAGGGTCTCAGACCTATGAAAATGTCACCATATTGACTCCATACAAACATTTATTCATCGTTCTATTTACAGGCAGGAAGGTGTTTTGCATTCAGTGTCGAAGGGATGAGATCTATTATGGAGACACAACCAGTTCTGAACTGGAAGTTGTCACCAGCATTTCATAGCGAAGTTAACGCTTTTCCCCACCAAATCACATCTGCCCAGGGGCTCATCTGTTATTCCTAACAGGTAGTCATCAAGTAAATACATGGGAAAGAGCATGAGGAAATATTTTCCTCTCCTTTTTAGAGGATCAATGTAAATGTATCACCCATGGCAAGGTTCACTTCACCCGGCAGGCTTAAGAGGATGACTCATCAAAGCCCTGTGCTTCTCGTCTGGATCTTCAAGGTGTATCAACAATGTTTTATTGATCCACAGTCATGGAAAGTAAAGAAAGAAAAGAGTGTGAGATCTATACTGGTGCAATATGCCTGACTTCAGTAATTCTGTCATAAGCTACTGGGATGACACGATAGAAAACAGGGTCTATGCAATAACATTTCCTATCGTCCCAGTGATAGGACTGTCCTCTACACATACAGATCCTTTCATCGAGTGGAGACAAGAACAAAGAGATCAGGAGTCGGAAGAAGAAAAGGTCAAGTTAGCAGTAGGATGTATATTTTTAATAGTGATGGTGAGCAAGCCCCATGGGTGTTGGGAAAACCATGCTCCCCTTTGCCTGGAGTGCCCTGACCATAAAGGGTACCTCAGTTGGAGATTGTGTCTGTTGGACACAGAGACTGGACAGAGTAAGACTAATGGGGATCAAGATACACCTGTGAAGACCCAGAAAAAAAATACAGCTGTGAAGACCTATTGCTACAAAGCAAGAGCAGGGGTACCTCCTGTCCCCAGACAAGAAGGCAGAGTAGATCTCTACCAACTCCCACCAGCACAGCATGGCTGAGGTCCTTTTATCTTGCACCTGGACAAGACTGGTCCTGGAAACCTCACATTTTTAGTGAGAAAAGACAGGTAAGAAAACACCATCCCCACAAAGAAAGCCTTTGGCCTTGCCACGTGTACCAGTTGGGAAAATGCGTGTCTCTGCATCACTTAACGTAGTGGAAATTACGTGTTAGGAGTGCTCATCATTCCCCCTTCCCTTGCTGGTGCAGGAGAGTTAATAGGACCTGCACTTATTTAATTTGCATCAGGGACGTGCTCGATGGCAACGAGACGTGCTGGTACAGGACAAACAGCACCACAGAGAAGAGGCTGAAAACTCCCCAGATCTCCACTGTTCTATCTCCTTTCTCATTCCTACCCCTAAAACATCACCAGAAGTAAATAAACACCTTTCTGCAGAGGAGCCAGGATGTGATTTTCTCCAACAATCTCCTCCTTCTCATATTGCTTCCCTGCTTCTCCCATAGGTTTGCCTTCTCCCAGCTCCCTGTCTGACCCAAACCGCAGCAGGAGCTCAGCTGTAGCCTGAAGGGATTTGTCTTGTGCCTTTAGTGGGATGGTGTTTGGTGTCCCTTATCTGTCCCCAGTAGGGCCATGTGGTTTGTCTCTGCTCCCCTTCCCTGCAGATACGTGGTTGAGGGCAACGAGAGACAAGGGGTCCTTGTAAGTGCCTTATGATAATTGCAGAGCAGCAACTGCTCTGAAAATCTAAATTCCTCCCTGACATTTCCAGTCTAAAGCTCCCACTGACTCAGCTGCTGCTTGTGATATTTAAACAAGGATTATCTCCTTTTGTATTCTTTTCTTTTTGATAATGGGATGGCAGAAGGTTAGTTTAACACTTTCCTATGGTTTGTTTGGCTGTTACAGACCCACTGCTCTCCAGGGCCGTAACCAAACTGATGCTTCCCAAGTCACTTCTTTGCCATGACCGGGATGAACAAAGGCTCCCAGGATGAAAAACCAAGGATCTTTCCCCGGGTTGTCATCTTTTCCACATTTTTCTTCAGCACGAGCTTTGATAGACTGGGAAATTTACTACTTTGGGTGTAAAAGGACTTATCTCATTGGCTTATCCCTCCAGGTCCTCAGGGATTGTTTAGCTTAGGTTGGAAAAGACCTTTAAGATCATCAAGTCCAACCATCCTACAGTAGTTTTCTGTATATTAAAACAGGTTTCATCCCGCCAACACCCCCATTTCAGTGTTTCAGAAGGGCATCCAAAATGCAGAAAGTTGTAATAGAATAGACATCAGCAGCCCCAAGTCAGTCCTGATGGATGCCCCAAGGTGGTCCCAGGGCACAGAGGCTCCAGGATGCTGCCAGGTGGCTTGGTCCAGGGCGCTGTGGGATGTTGCAGCCTCCTCACCAATGCTCAGAAACGGGAGTGGAACCATTGTGCCTGATAACCTGTCATTACAACATGTGCTGAGCCACATCAGCCCTTCCAGTGCTCTGTCATTAGCCAGCCAGTAATTCTTGAAATTGGTCAAGAAATCACTGAGGATGGGGCAAGGGGGAGCTAAAGCAGGAGAATTGAGGGGCCGAAGGCTGGGATGCAATCCCAGTACTGTGTGTAGGACTGGCTTCTCATCCTGGTTGCAAATGACTGACCAAAATCTGCAAAATCTTCTTTTCCGAGAGACAGAGGGGATGGAAGGTGGTAAGGGGCTTTCCCAGGACCTGTTGTGGAGGTCAGGGTGGGATGGACTGGGCAAATGTAAGCAGCACAGATGTATTTGAAAGCACAGAGAAGGTGGGCACACAGCTGTGGGCTGGACCCCGGGGACATTTGGGATGGGACCAAGCATCTGCCTGTGCACACAGGTGTCCACAGCACTGTCGCTGGCAGCAGCGGGTGGTGGTGGGGGCCCCCGTGTCTCTGCACAGCCCCTATCGCACTGCCACAGTCAGGCAAAGCAAACACATCCCCAGATGGAGATGCTTTGCTGCCCTGCCGATAAGCAGCGTTGGGCGGGCGCGGAGGCAGCTGCCTGTTGTTCCCCATGCCCGGTGATGCGGGGCCGCTGTTCAGCCCCGGCAGCACCTGCAGAAGGTCTCCGCTAAGCCCCTGTTTGATCAGAGGCAGAGCTGTTTGGATTGCATCCCTGCTGGGGAAGGCCAACTCCTTCAGGCACCTTAAAATGAGCAAATGGTGGCGAGCTGGTGTGGCCTTGCTGGCTGGTTTGGGTCACCATCCCATCCTTGCCAGTGTCAGCCCTTCCTCACATGGCAGCCCATAGTCTCAGGGACATCACACAGGGCAGGGCCAATAGAGGTCACACCAGAACAGCGCGTTTGGGGATGATCAGATGAGAATGCGGCTTGACCTCCTCTGTCAGGGAAGTCCACGCCCTAAGATGGAAAACACCTTGTATGCAGTTCCCACTGGTCTCCTTTGGGATCTTAGTCACCTCTAGGGCCACAAAAAGGACCAGGGGGACTCCTCATGCCCGGAAGGAGCTTAAAAGTTAGACTCAAATTGGGATTAGTTTCCCTAGATGTCCTGTGACACACTGGGTGGCCATATGATCATGGTGCCCTTCAGAGGGTCCTTGACAGGCTGGAAAAGTGGTCAGATGGGAGCCTCAGCAGGTGACAATGCAAAATCCAGCCCCTGCAGGGGAATAACCCCTCACACCAGCGCATACTGGGGGGCACCTCCCTCCCTGCGTAAAGCACTTTTCAGTTTGCTGCGAACATTTTCATATAAGGACTACTTTGAACTCTTGTCACTAATATGACACCTCAACGTCTTCTAATTGCCATGACACGTCAGAGTTGCCACCAGCTCAACCGCAGCGCTCCTTGCTCAGCGTCATTGGGTCACTGATGCCTTCGGGGCAGCTGTGAGCCATGGGGACGAAGCAAGGGCTGGGCTGAGCGAGCATCAGGGCTGCAGGCTGCTGTGTGTGACGTGCCTGGTGGCCTGTCATCTCCGCTGGAAGTGGCATGGAGTGACTCAGTGCTCCAGGTTGGGCCCCACGCTGAGTCATGGGCCAGAAGCCTCCCCCTTGTCCTCCAGCCATTGCTGGCACAGGCAGACCAGGAGAAACAGTGGCTCATGTGGTCAATGCTATCTCCAGAGAAGGCTCCTACTCCCCTTCCAGAACCATTCCAGAAGATGGCTGATATTTGTCGATCTCTGCAAGGTGCTTTGGTGGTCCTAGAAAAAGAAGATGCTGCATTTCTTCTGTTCAACAGTAGCATGAAAAGTCATAATCACATCCTTCTTAAGGCTCTTACACAATTACAACATCGTGTACTGCACCCTTCCTTGTCTCCCATAATGGTTGTCCCGTCAGGCTTCTGATGCATCACTAGCTCTCTTAATCTCTCTGCTATTCTCCTGACTCACTGTAGGTGGTAGGATTGACCACGGGTAGGTCAGTCTCTGGGCTTCTCGCTGGCAAGACCCGAAAAGCAGATCCCCTTCTCCCAGAGTCCAAAGCTGTGAACTCTGTGAGAAGTGTTTTATTTCTGCCCACATCCTCATGTTCATGGCTGAAGGTCCAGTCTCATGTTTTCTTGAGCAATGGGGGCCTGGAGATATCTGCAAGGTAGTCCTGAACCTGAAATCTCCTTCTGAGAGCCAGCTTGCCTTAAAATAGGAGCTAAAGAAACCTACTCTGCTCATTTTGTTTGTAAAGCAGATACAAATTCCCATAGCCATCTCCACTCTGCCTTTTGTCAGTGATACCAAAACCCTGTTAGGTCTCCAACAGATACAATCAGAGATGCATTCAGGAAGAAGAAAAATCCAAGCCATCCCCTCAGATCCCTTTTCCACCGTGACTCAATGTCCGCAGAATGAATTGGACACAAACGTGCCTGATGTTGCAAGTCTCTCTGTACCCTTCCTCCAAAGCCCTCCCTCTGCCCCAGCGAGGGTTGCTGGTGGCCAGCCAGGAGTTGAACTGGGAAGTGGAAAACCAGAGCTGCTCCAATGGGTCTTCACACCAGGCAAACTCTGCCTGGGTGGGGGACACAGCAAAGGAGGATTGTAAAACCTCAGCAACTCTCAGATCTGCTCCTCTCCTATTTGCAGAGAGCTGCTTCTACCAGGAGATACCTGTAAGGAAGAAGTTCTGAAACAAGAGGGACTTGGAACAGCTCCCCTACTTTCAGTAAACATTCATTTGTTTAATGGGTAGAGACGGGCCCGAGGCAGCCTGAAATCTCATTCCCTGCTGAATTTCCAGGAAGCCGAGCACACTGGCTCCAGCTGGACGCGCAGCCCCAGCCCACAGAAGCCTCCTGTCCCCCTGTCCCTCCTCTGCTCACGGCAGCATGTTCACTTGCCACCTTTCTCTTTTCTTTTTACCCTTTCATTGGGATCCTGCTCAGCTCCAGGGTAACTGTTGATAATTTTTGTGGATGGGCACCAGCCTCTCCCACCCCATTAGCCCCACTGGCAGCTATGGGATACGTCATGGCAGCAGACAGGGAACACTCCAAAGCCAAGCGTGCCCCATGGCAGGGCAGGGCTTGCCGCCTCTCTACTCCCTTAATCCAGCATCCAAACCCAGGCCACCCAAAAAGGCTTCAGTTCGCACTCCAGTAATGAAGGGACTGGGCCTGATTTTTGGAAAAGCTGGACACTTAGGTAACTTCCAAAAACTTGTCTGTCCGCTGTGAAAAATGGGGTCACAAGCTTCACCTGAGGCTGTTTTTAGAAGCTCTTAACCCCCCTATTCCTCTTAATGTATTCTTAAAAATCTGTTTTTTCCTTCCTTCCCTGTGGTCCCCATTTCCCCTACAACCAGAAGCATGGGGCAGTTCCTTTTCAGCACTAAATAGTGGCCTCCTGAAGTGGCTCAGGGATGTGCTGGCATTTTGCAGTCTCTTATTAGGCAGCGATCCAGTTAGAGGTGCTTGAAGAGGGGTTTAACCACTGCGGTTGGTCAGGAGGCAGGGAAAGGCAAGGGAAGGGTAATTGAGGGTTTAGACAGCGCCTCGGTCTGCGAGACACCCATCATCAAAACCAGGCGGGTCCATCGATCGGCCTCTCGAGTGGTCTGCCTCTCCCATTAGCCCTTTCCTGGGCGATGCTCAGGGCATTGAAGAAGTATCGATTTGTTGGTTGCACTTTGCAGTGACACCAGTGGCAGCTGGAATTGGGAGGCGCAGGAAAATAGGAAGATGTGATTTCTTTATGGGAAAAAGACAGGGTTGCTGCCTCCATGCAAGGGCAGGGCTTTAGCAAGGGAGAGTTTAGGGTCTTGCAGCTGGGGGGAAATAACCCCATGGACCAGGACTGGTGAGGGGCTGACTTGCTGGGAAGCAGCTCTGCAGAGCACCTGGGAGTCCTGGTGGACAACAAATTCACCATGAGCCAGCAACGTGCCCTCGTGGCCAAGAATGTTGCAGCAAGTTCTTCCTAGAGCCTTCTCTTCTCCAGGCTGGAACCCCCCAGCTCTCCCAGCCTGGCCTCCCAGCAGAGGGGTTCCAGCCCTCCCAGCATTGCTGGGGCCTCCTCTGGCCCCGCTCCACCAGGTCCCTGTCTCTGCTGGGCTGAGGCCTCCCGAGCTGGGCCCAGCCCTGCAGGGGGGGCTCCCCAGAGCCCTGGCAGCAGAGGGGCAGGATCCCCCAACCCCTGGCCCTGCTGCCCACACTGCTGGGGATCAGCCCAGGGGGCCGGGGGCTGCTGGGCTGGAGCGCTCGGGGCTGGCTCAGCTCCAGCTCCTCACCCCAGCACCCCCAAGTCCTTCTTCGCAGGGCTGCTCTGATCCCTTCACCCCAGCCTNTGCGGCCCTGCCGCGTCGGGCTCGGGCTCGGCAGGCGGGGGAGCCCCCCCGGCCCCGCTAAACACCGACAGAGGAGGAGCCTCTGCCGAAGGGGCCGTGCCCGGGTGCGGCAGCCCGAGGG
>WEIS01038154.1:64239-78664 GCA_013389965.1 Todus mexicanus | reverse complement strand
TTTTTTTTTTTTTTTTTTCCCTTTTGCCTCCAGCTACAGCTGTGATTTTTCTGAGCAGTCTTGGCTAACATTATTAAAGTTGCATCATGATAGATATAGAGCGGAGCGGATGGCAGCCCCCGCGCACAACAACGGCACAACCCGAGAACAACCGCGGGGTTTTGCTGTTGTTGTCAGTGTTGCTTTTCAGGTGTAGCGGAGACGCTCGCTAAGCTCGGAGTTTCCAACTCATTGCTTATTTTGCAAAGTAAACAAGCAAATGTTATGTGCATAACCTTAGCTGTCTCCGCAAAGGTCAGTGCCTGGCTGCCGATTTCTTCTCCTGCCTTTTGGTGGCACTCTGATGCCAGCGATTTACTTCTGGCGTGTTTTGGAAACAAGACGTCCTTTCTTAACAAAAGACTCAATCTACAAAAGGCAGCAAAAACAAAAAAAAATAAATTGATTACATTTGAACCAGAGTATGAAAGTTTACTTGGGTGTAGAAAATCGCCCGGGAAGCGCTAAACAGGGGCTCAGGGGTTCGGCTGCCGCTTGGCGCAAGCGGGACCGCGCGGAAGGCTGTGGAAATGGGGTGGGGGGTCCCCCTGCAATCAAACAATACCTATGGACGTGCGCGGACATATAGGTGGTGGTGTATGTTGCCTTCTGTGCTCTTGCTTTATGACCTGAAACGTTGCAAAGTGGCTGTCGTCTTTTAGAGACGTGTATCCTCCGAAGCACCGTCTGTCACAGGGACTGAAGTTCTTCAGCCCGCATTTTGGAGAACAGGGGTTGTTGGGGTTTTTTTTGTGGTATAAATTAAGCGAGGAGACGGGTGGATCACACAGTCCTAGTAATACTATTATTATTTTTTTAATGTCAAAAATACCTACTCACTTTTTAGAAACCTCCAGTTAGGTCAAGTTCAATTTATTGTATATAATATTTTTTTTATAGCTGAACTCCATGATTTTGACTTGAGGTGACAGCTGAAAAGCACCAGAAACCCTTGGAATTTCAGATCTATATATTACTATAAAGGAAGAAAATAAAGTTCCGCTAGTAGAAGGTAGGTAATTGCGTTTAGCAAATACACGGAGTTTTATAAACACACAACCCCTGAAACATTTACCTTCAAAAAAGTCAAGGCAGCAGAAGTTCTCCTTTGTATCTATAGAGCCAACATCCCTGGGATTTGTAATAAAAACCCGGTTATGAGATCCGGGGTCCCTCCTGTTAACAAGGATCTTTTAGCAGAATATTGAAATATTGCCATGTTGGAGAGAAGTTATTTAAGGACCCTGCAGGAGCTGACGCGAAGGCAGATTCTGCTGAGACTGTTTTCCTCTTTGCAAACCTTTGAAGGGTGCATGTCCTGAACATATTCCACTTTAGAGAGATGCAACAAATAATGAGCTACAGGCAAAGCCAGCACCGCTCCATGATGAGTATCACAGAGCGTGACCAATAGTCCTTCTACTTATCTTAAAAAAAAAAATAAATAATCCTATGGAAGTGCTAAACCAGTTCCAATACAACCGAAAACAAACTGTGTATGTGTAGTGGGGGGGGGGAAATCACAAGAGAAGCCATCTGTCTGAGAGCAGCCCAAGAATCCTGAGTCCACCCAAGTAGTTATTGCATGTTTTTCTGTACCGCTAATGGATTGCATATTGTTGAAAATATGAATTACAGAACAAATCCGAAGAGAGCGGCGGTTGCGGGTCCGATTCTGCTCTCGGCTAGAGCGACGCGATCGGCCTGGTTCTGTTTGCGGCTATTGGGGGGCACATCAGGGTAATTATTCTCTGTAACAGTCGCTCCAGAGTGGTGAATCTGAGCTCTCTCAATTTAATAATTGCCGGAGGAGCGAGGCTGGCAGTCGGTGAGGGTCAGACCAGTTTAGGCAGTGGATTTTCACAAACCTTTACACGCCGCTCTCAGCCCTGCCACATGCACTCCGCAGTCCGATACGCACCTCTTAAATATACCTTTAAAAACATCTTGCGCTGGGGACGTGCCAAAAATCGCTTGCTCCCTTTAGGGGAGACATGAAGAGTTACAAACCGTGAGTCCTGGGCCAGAGCTGTTGCCTAGAAAAAAAAATTTCCTTGTTTGAAGTGACTCAGAGTTTTGGCTGAAGAGGGAGAGCAGGATAAGAGGGCCCTGCGTTGTAACAATTATGCAGCAATAAGGAATTTCACTGCGATTACCGGGCCAGCAAAATCTGTATATATGTAATATCAGCTAACAGCAGAGTGCATGTGAAAGGAAGGCCACTAATTTGGCAGCCTTCTTAATTTCAAATGAATTCCGACGCCCTGAGAAGCCAGGAGCTTTGTTAACGGGGACCCTCATTAATACGCCTGCTGGTGACTTCTCTCCTGCTCCTACCAAACGGTCTCTGATACAATTCCGCATTAAGAACAGGAAGCAGTTCTGCGTATTTTCTAATTAGCCTTTCGTGGAAACCTTGCTGCAGTAGATGCTCGCTAAAAGGAGGAAAGAAAAGAAAAGGGGGCGGTGGGGGGAAGACTCTGCGTGAACACGAAACTTTGTTCATCACTCGCACGCTAAACAGCGCAGGTTTAACGTCCCGTCGGTTGCAAAAGAGACGGGGAGTGGTGCTTTTTCTGCCAAAGGCTGGCGGGGATGGTTCAGTTGAAGCCCCCCGCTGACCACTCAGTGATGCCTGGCTTGCTCGTGTGCTCAGCGCCCGGCACATGTGGCTATCCTGGCAGGATCGAGCCCGTAGGCGCTGCTGAGCGGGGCGCTGCTGCTGCTGCTGCTGCTGCCGCCGCCGCTGCTGCTGTTGTTATTTTCCAAGAGGAAATATTTCGGGTCTGCCCTAACATTAGTGCAACATATCACTCCAGCTGCATTCCCCGCTGACTGGAGTCTGTTTGATGAGTAATTAGGAGACCTTCTCCTTAGTTTGTTTGACATATTTTACAAAACATGCGAATCTGTTAAAAAAATTGCTTGTTCATTTAAAACACAAGAGTTCCTAAATGAAGTAGGGTAGCTGCTAAATGGATGGAATTTTTTGGAATTTTTAAATAATTATTATTATTTTTTTCCTGTTACAACTTCAAACACAATGGGTTCTCTTTGCCTTAAAAAAGGGAGTATTTTTTGTTGTTGTTGCTGTTGAGAAGTAATTATTCTGCTTCTGCATCTGTGTAGCTTCACCCAGAGCTCCTACAGAGAAAATCTCTGTAATAGTTAGAGATAAACATATCTAGACATACAGAGATCCATGTGTGTACTTAAGTTTGTTTATATTTTACACCCACGTGTCAAAACTGGCATCGTTAGCTACTTACTTGAAAGCAATAAACACAGCCCTCTCTTTCCTCTGCCCAGATCAAAGGTGACCACTTCTTTCTTTATTTTCCATTAAGATTTCTTTAACGAGGAAACCTCACAGAAGATGTTAAACAAGCCTCGAATATTCCAGCACCTATCCTGCTCCTTTTGGGAAAAAATACTTTGAAGATCATCTGCTGCTTCCGAGTGTGTGATGGAAGCTGGCGATTTAACTTTCCTAACTATGGCAGCATCGTGTAAGTAAAGAGTGTGGGTTTTTTTTTCTTGGTTTGAAACCGTTTGGAGGTTTTAAAAACACAAATACGATTTTCTTTCCTTGAGCTCTTTAGCTGTGCAAAAAGAAGTGACACCTCTCGGCACCCTTCGTTTCAGCCCAAGTTGCTACTTGCAGGATTCAAAAACTCGAAATGCTGATCGTTATTAATTTCTTTAATGTCAAAAAATGAACCCTGGCTTTTAAATCCTACTGACCCAAAGGTTAAAGTCATCCCCCCAAAAAGCAATGCTGTAATAAGGCAGTGCTGGCTAAGATTTAAATCCTTTTGTATTTTAAGATGTAAGTGCAGGGATGATTTAAAAGCCCCACACTTTTCTAGTCAGCTCTACTTATTCCTTCAGGCGAAGCATTTTGTTTTTTCCTTTTTTTTCCCCTTTCTTTTTTCTTTTATTTTTCCAGTCAACACTCAGTTGCTTGTTTTGGGGAAGCATCTCATTTATCTGAGCCTGCTTCTTCCTCAGACTTTTTTTTTTCTTTTTTTTTTTCCTCCTGCTGGTGAATTACCTCCTGGCACATCAATAGGTTGCAAATTCTATAAGGGCTGTGTTTAACTTGCAGCCGGATTGCCATTGTCGTGAGGGCCCACGTCTTTTAGCTAAACTGCCTTTTTCTCGCGGAATTTCAGATGTCTGTAATTGCCGCTCCTTTCAGCACAGCTTAAGGTATCAATATCAACTCGATTTGAATATCATAAGTGGGAAGTTGCTCTAAGCAAAACAAAAACATGTCAGTTGCCCAGGTGACATTTTGTAGCAAACAAGGAAATCACAACTCCAGGAAGTGTTGTATTTTATGCCAACAACAATATGACAGTTTTCTCTGTAAAGAAAACATGACACTTTTCCAAATATCAGAGGATGCCTCCGCTGCTCAAGGGATTCCTGTACTGTCACTGAAATGGAAGGTCACAGGCTGGTTTCATGATTTCTATAGTTTCAAAATGTTGTGGTGGAGCGTTTGCACGCTAAATGCTGTAGGCTAAGGGAAATCTTTCCCTTCATCTCTGAAAGAAGTGACAGGAAGAAAAAGGTCCTCCTTTGACAGCAGTAACCTCTAGGTCTAGAGGTTCTGCCCCAAGCAACTCTGAAGTAAAATTACCTATGTTAATGTGTTGTCCTCGCTGTCAGCCAGGCACACGTGCGCGAGCGTGCAAAACAGAGCCCGAGCGTGCAGCCTGGAGGAGGGGTTGGCTTGGACCACGCCAGCCCACGAGAGGCATCTCAAAACAGCCCTAAAAGCAGCACGTTGCTTTTTTTTTCTCAGATGGCCTGGGCCGCTCGGGTCCAGTTTTTACCTGGCCTTGACTGTAATCGAGACCAAAAAGTTTCTGCAAGCAATTTCTTTAAAGAGGTGGGGTTTCCAGTTTGACTTCAAGAAGGTAGGGACCTACTTGCTATGCTAGTACCTAATTTTTGAAGTTTAAATAAACAGGGTTTTGCTTTAAGCCAGAAAAAAAGTATTAACTTCAAGGCTATGGACAGGATCAAAACACGTTTGTTTCCAGCCTTCCTCCTTTTCCTTTTTTTTTTTTTAATCCTTCCCTCTCCCCCTTAAAAAAACCCCACACCTTAGTCCATAGATTATATACTTCCTGCTGCCCTTTTTATAAGCAATAAGAATTTAATAAGTGAGGGCAACTCTATAGTAATATTTATATGGGTCAAGTGGCTTAAAAGTATGCAATAAATGTAAAGTTATGAACCACATTGCCCCTTTTTAAATAATGCAGCTAGCACCAGGATATTACGTTTCATATTCTGGAAAAAGGTGTTTCAGCCGAGGCTTTAGGAGTACACCAGACATGAAAAGTTAGACTGATCCCATAATAAAGTCACTGCCTGCTTAATATGGTGTGTTATGTAGAGCTCCAGATCTTAATAGCAGACCACAGCAAGAACGTCCCAGATGATATCAACAAAACCTTAGCTTTCTCATTAGCAATCAGCAAATTCTCCTGGTGTCTGCTAGTTTCAAATAAGGGCAAGTGCCTCTATTCCTGGTGTGAAGCCCAATAGGATAATAGAAATAATGTAGTCTAATCAGCGGCGAACACATGAGATCCCCCCGTCAGAGCAGGCGGCGGTGGGTTTGGTGACTCCCCTTCAGCAGCTTTTAACAGGCTTCACGGTCCTGAGGAGCGGGAGCGGTGTGACGGCGAGAGAGGGAGCGGAAAAATCCGCCTCGTGCGGCTCCACCGTCACCTCTCTGCAGGAGAACACCTGGCTGTGCACAAAAAAAAAAAAAAAGAGGGGCTTGAGGATGTTCGTGTGAAAAATAAGCACAAGAAAGACTTTTAGCCATTGCTTTGAATGTCTGAAGAAATGCTGCGTGTGGTTTCTGCGTAGAGAAACACACAGGTGTTTGTGTAGAGGGAGAGGAGAGTGGTTTGATTTGGTCTCATCTCCTTCTTCGACAAATCGCATCAAATATTTGTCATCGTGGCCCAAATGAGCATTCCTTTGCTGGCTGGCACACGGCTGATAGCTGCGCCTGACCTACCACCTGTATTATTGTTATTTTTTTTTCTCTTACTGCTGTGTAGACTTGAACATATTTTGTCTTCGGACATTATCGGCACGGTATTATTAAGTGCGGGGACAAGCGTCGCTGCGAGCCGCTACGATGGGAGTGTGAAGGACATGAGATCCTACAGCTCTTGCAGCCTAAACGATCTATGGCTAAGCTTGGGGAAACGCAGAACAGTTTTAGTTTTTGCACTGATTTTATAATTGCGAGTTATTTTTTTTCCCCTTGTGATTTTAGCATGTTCTTACCAATTTCTATTTAAGATCAATTTTTGGACTCTCGTTTGGTCCTGGTTAAAAACTAAGCGCGCAAACGCGGCCGATACTGTGCAAGGAAATGCAAGCCTAAGCTGCGGCAGCGTAAACAACAAAAAATAAAGTGTTTTAAGAGGTGCTTAACTGCGTTTTGAACCCTGATTAAGCTTAAGGTTACTCAGTGTTTATATGTGCATTTGCAGTGCACTGGGAAAATTCAGCGTTTAATGGTTCCTGTGCCGATCTTTTGTTAGTGCACTGGGCTGCGGTGCCTAAGAGCAGCGATTACTGGCCAGATTAAAAACCGCAGCAGCTCTTTCTTATTCTGAATTTTCTCCAACTTTACTCACGTCGACGGGAAGCAGGGGCCCGTATACCTGTTGCAGTTAGCATTTTTTAAAACTCACACCACAAGTCAGTCCCCCAAGCTCTTGTTTAGCTACCGGAGCAAGCAGCAGGAGAAGGTAGCGCTGTTTTGTACGCATTCAGCAAATTCAGGGGAGTTTCCATCCATGGGGCTCATTACAATTAAAGAGCGGAGCCTAAAGGTTCTCTGGTCTGATTTTTTTGTTTTAATAAGGGTGAGATGGTAGGTGGACAAGGATGGTACCCACGCAAATGACTTCAAAAAAAGTAGGTAATAAAGAAAAGCAACGAGGCAACAGCACAAAGCCTCTTGCTTCCAACTTCGCTGGACTATTTTGAATTCTACGAATGACCTTGCAGAGTACTTTATTCTCCTAAAATATCAAGCGGGTCAATACCAGTCCTGCTTGTGTGATAAAACGCAGTAATTGCTGACCAGGACATGTCCACAAAGGAGCCAGGAGAGCTGATCTGTGGGAGCGAGGACGTTTTCGCCAGCAGGGTCAGGAGATCCTGACAGTTCGCGATAGTCCGTGGCAAAGAAAGACAAAGTGTTGTCAAGGCGGGCTGGAAAAAAACCCAGCTGATGGCTGAGGGTGACGTTACCAAAGGGAAAACTGTGCTGGCAACTAAATGCATATTTATTAAAAGAAAGCCTCTTGTTTATGAGAAGTGAGAGGTGAAATTGTGGGCTACTGATGCTAAATTACATGATTATTGTGCTCAAGCGAGAGGCGGGGAAAAAAGAGCTCTGGGATAAAGTTGGCTCCAACAACACATAGGCACCAGCTACCTGCACCTACACCTAGAAATTTAGGAGAAGGTTTCTGATATCAAAGCAGTGAGGCTGTGGAGCAGACTCCATATGTGGGTAACGATGTGAAAAACCACTAACGGCTCTTAAAGCGGAGCCTGATGACAGGGGATTAGAGGAGATATTGTCTGCAATAGAAAGGGCCCGGATGGGAAGACTCCGACAGCCTCATCCAGTCTGGTTTAATGGAAACGCCCTGGAAAGAGGCGCACCAAGCACAGACTGGCTAAAATTTCATTTTCGGTTGTTTTCATTTTTATGGCTTTAATCCGTATAATTTCCAGGGATGGGGAGTGCCTGGGCTCAGCCGCTGAAGCTCCGCGCTCTGGGAGGGCACCTCACAAGATGTTCTGCAATAACAGGAGCGGGGCTTGAGCTTGTAGCTCACCAGAGAAGGAGGTTTCGGAGGGATTTCAAGAGTGATACAGAAGAATTAATGGAACGAGGGTACAAGACAGGGTAAGAGGAGGATTTACACTGTTCAGGGGGAGTTGATCTATGGGGCCACTGCCCTGGTGTGATGTCACCTCTCCATATCTTACTCTGCATGTAGTAGAAACAGAAACAAGCTGAAAAGAAGAAAAAAGAGAAACAACGGAGTAGAGGAAGGGGAAAAGGGGAAGTCTCCACTCGTGGTAGGCAGATAGGTCCTTAGTATGCAGGAACCCAGCAGTGGATTCAGCAAATATCACCGTCTTCATAATTTCAAGAAATTTAAAATTGACATCTTGTGGACATTTGCATATTTCTAAGTCATTTAGTTGTTTAAGGATAAAACTCCCAAGGAACAAATGACAGGACAAGAGGAACCGGCCTCAAGTTGCCCCAACCAGGGGAGGTTGAGGTTGGAGCTGAGGAACAATTTCTTGCCCAGTGTCAAGGGTTGCCCAGTCCTGTCCTAGGCTGCCCAGGGCAGGGGTGGAGTCCCCCTGATCCCTGGAGGGGTTTCCAAGCTGTGGAGATGTGGTGCTGAGGAACACAGCGTAGTGGTGCCCTGGCAAAGCTGGGTTAATGGTTGGACTTGATGATCTTGAAGGTCTCTTCCAACCAAAATGATTCTATAATTCTATGATTCTAACAAATCAGTATCTATCGCCTGAGCTTTCAAGACATCAAAGTTGCCTTCCTCCAGCCTAGGGTAGCATTAAAATGACACTCGTAAGGGCTGTGTCTAGGAAGTGTCGTTCGCATTGAGGCTTTCATTGCATCCCACGCATGGGAACCGAAACCTTGGAGGCTTGAACATCTTGTGTGTCTTGCGGCTTCCCTATGAGCCTAACAAGAGATCATCAGTAACCTGCTGATGTCTCTGTTTGTTTGTTTTACTTCACGAGGCACTTCTCCAACTAATATAAAACAAAGCTTGGTGTTTACTTGGTTTCACAAAATGACACTGCCCTCCTCTCCCCCCAAAATTGCTGCAAAGGCTCGCAAAAGAATATTTACATAAAGAAGTTCTAACTTCATCAAGAACAGGTCAGGAGAGGAGGGCAACTCCGAGCGGAAGGGAAATAAAGCAGAGCACAAGGTTGAGTAGTTGCTCTTTCATTTAGGGCTGCAAAAGAAGCATTTTGAAGGCTTGAAGGGCTGGAGCAGCACTGCGAGGAAGCCGTGCGGTTGCCAAACTCCTGATAGGACAAGTACCAAGTATCGGACAACGTACTGCTGGAGGTAAGGAAGAGGGTTACAGTGCGGTACAAACGCTGTCGATCTCCTGGAGTGAGCCATGGCCATCGCCCTGGTGTGATACTGGGAATCTGCCGTGCCCAGAACTCCACTCACCGACTTCTCTGGGTGCGAGCCATGGCTGTCACCCCAGTGTGATACTGGGCATCTGCCTCCTTCACTCACTGACGTCCCTCAGTGTGAGCTGCGACCCTCAGCCCCTCCCAACGCTGGGCATCCGCTGCACCCAGAACTTCAATCCTCGACCTTTTTCACAAGGAGTCGCATAGAAAGGACAAAGGGGAATGGGTGCGAGTTGCTCCAGGGGAAATTCTGGTTAGACTGCAAAGGAAAATTTTTCACGGTGAGAGCTATTAAACAGTGGAATAATCTTTGAGGGAAGTGGTGGATTCCTCATCTTCACACAATTTTTAGGCTCATCTTGACAGGGTGCGGGGCCAGCTCATTTAAACTGTAATCTTTAAGTTAAAGGGTTCGACTAGATGGTCCCTGAGCCCTGGAGTACTGTGATACTACGATTTGAGGGAAAGGTTCGTCCTCCATACTCATTACAGGAGCTGAGGAGAGTCTTGCCTGGACTGAAAGAAAAAGAATTAGTTTATGGAAAGCGGATGGGTACAGTATGTAAATAAAAGCGAGTCGCATCCTCATTATGTGGGCTCTTTTGAATAAATGTTAGCCTTTAAGTGCCAGCTGTCACTCTATGCATGGCCTCCCTTCTTACAACTAACCTCGCCGTCACCTCGCCTTGTCTCCCTAACTTGTCCCATTATGCAGTACCAAGCTGAGTCATTGTTTCAAGCAGGAGGTGACATGTTAATAGCTTAATAATAGTATAATCTCGCAAATAATAATATGCTGTCACACTGTCTGAAGCACAATGTTTACAGGAGAAGTGGTAATGTATGATGACAGTAATTTGAATAAAAATGAATTTACTGCTCTTGTCTCATTTGCAGTAAATTTTCGCATCTTTCATGCACAACTGGTGCTCCATGACCTCTTTCATTATTGTGTTCTCAGTGGCTGCTGCTTGCTTTAAAGTGAAAGGCAGGCAAATGAAACAGAAACCTGCAGCTTAATAACCGAGCGGCAGGCAAGGAGTTCACACCGCGCCTTCTGCAAATCTCACTTTGTTTGTTTACGGAGACGATGCGGCGTCGGGCAGGCTGTTTAATTAATGCAAGCTGGAGGTGCCGATTGAAAAGCAGGCACGAGCTGATATGATTATGTATTGACAATTTACAAAATTATTGTCATTAAAATGTGTCAGAGGGAAAAAAAAAAAAAGTGCTCGGAATACAGAGAGGGTCGTTTGGTTTGAAATTAAAGTTTGCGCAGCTTAAGAAGAAAAGTGTTTTCAGCACTCCTGGTATTGTTTGATGTGGAGAAAAAGCAACCCTGGGCTTCCTGTTGGATATGTGGAAAGTATCAAAATCTATTCACGTTATTTGCTTTAGTTAATTATAAATGCATGCCGGTATGATAGGAGACCAGTAAAAATTTGAACTTGATCCCTAAATATATAAAATATTTGGTCGCGCTTCACATTGTGGGTGGTTTCCTAACTCGTCCTGACCTATGTGCTGTATCGTAAAATCCCGCTATCTCTATGTACGGTACGGAGCAGGACTCCTGGTATTATTCTGACAAATAAATAGGGAATCTACTCTAGATCAAAACTGCCTTTGGAAAATTTAAATTCCTAGGACAGCTCTGTTTCTCTAAAAGAAAAAAAGACGTTATTACGTGATGTGGTTCATTTGATGAAAAAGAAGAAAGTTTGCAACTCACAACTGACATGCCTGGACTAAATTTAGTTTGATGGAATGAGGACAGCTAATTGAAAATTGCTGGGACTTAAAACACTGCACAGGACACATTCTCCAAAACCTGCTATAATTTTATCTAAGTGTTAAGTGAATGTATAGAATTGAAAACTGGGTTCTGCGTGACCTAGTTTGTGGATTGAAGTAATTAAGACCACAGGTTAGCTCTCTGTGTATACACAAATGCACCTATGTATTTTTTCATTAGTTGTGCTTTATAGAATCAGAATCATGGAATGGTTTGGGTTGGAAAGGATCTTTCAAGCTCATCTAGTTCAAGCTCCCTGCAGTGAGACACTGGCACAGGCTGCCCAGGGAAGCTGTGGATGCCCCATCGCTGGATGTGTCCCAGACCAGGCTGGACGGGGCTTTGAGCAACCTGCTCTAGTGGGAGGTCTCTGCCCATGGCAGGGGGGTTGGAGCAAGATGATCTTGAGGGTCGCTTCCAACCCAAACCGTTTTATGATTCTATGATTTTATTCTACATACAGTGAAGTACAATAATTCACGTGCAGTGTGTGCCTGCGGGGCTCCAGGGAGCTCCCTGTTGTGGGTTCCAGGATGTAGCACCCAGATCCCCACAGGGATGAGGGAGGGCTGGAGGAGCCACCAACTTCTAATATTTTTAATGTCATAGAATGATAGACTGGTTTGGGTTGGAATAGTTCTTTCAAGCTCATCTAGTCCAACCCCCCTGCAGGGAGCAGGGCCATCTGCAACTAGAGCAGGTTGCTCAGAGCCCCAGCCAACCTCACCAGAAACGATGCCAGGGATGGGGCAGCGACCATGTCTTCAGAGATGCTGCTTGTAAGAGGGATCTTCCAATTCTTGTGCTAATATTTACCTTTCAAGGGTGATGTTCTGAGAAAAAAACGAATCAGTAAAAGTACATTGCAGAGAAGTCATGTTACCAGCTGCAGAAATCCGCTGTGAGGTTTCAGAGTCTATGTGGTCCCATATAGATATATATAGAGACGGCAGCAGAGAGAACTTTGAGGACCTCGCTTAGATATTGCTCTCTTTAAAAATATGTTATCGTAAGAAAGTGCAGGGGTTGGTGGTACGACGTGTTCAAATATGTGCTTAACTTCAAACGTCTCAGTGGTTCCACTGAAGTAAGCACCGCACTATTTGCATGCCTTGAGTTAAGAGCGGGTCTGATGGGTTTCCTAAGCACCTTGCAAAGCTCGGGCTTGCTTTGGAACTGAATTTTCAATGTTGGTTTACATGAGAAGTGCGAAGGGCTTCAGTGGGATTACTCAGACAAGCAAGGGCTGAATGACCCTCTCCAGTTAACCGCAGTCATATAAATTGTTCTGCTGAAAAGGTTTTTCCATTTTCCACTGGAATATGTTTTCTGTTTAAAGAGGTTTTTCCCACTGTATGTTTAACATTTTTCTCTAAAATCCTTTCACCTCAGAAATCCCAGTACTGTGAATTAAAAATCAGAATATTTGTGACATCACAGACCTAAATAATGATTAACGGAGATCATGCGCAAAAGGGTAGAAAAGAACAGAGCAACAAAGTCTCGCTTTGGCTGATGGAGTTTATTTCATGTATATAAAAGGGTCTTTTTTCCTTGAATAACTGATGTTCAAGGGGATATTTACACTCCTACGTTGTGTTCGAAACTGAAAGGTCTGTTTATTGCTTAGCGCTACCTTTTAATTATTTAAATGAAGGAGAGTCTGATTAAAGGTCTGAATTAGATGTATTTAAGATTGATAAATACGTCGGTGTTCTGACCAAGCAACATTACCTCACAGATAGATGTGTTAGTTACTTGCCCAAGTGCCAGAAAGTTTCACGGAGACAACAACAACAACAAAAAAAAATCCCAAATATTGTATTTGTGGAAATAAACAGTTGGTGGACCTGATTTTCCCGGCGTGAAAGTCAAGTGGAGTTTTTAATTGACTCCAACAGGCGCTGGATCAGGCCTGTGGGGTGTTTGGTGCTCAGTTACAAGTTAGTGCTCTCTCTAATCACCTTGTTCTCTAAAGGAAATAGATACTAAACAGGAACCATCTGGTAATACATTCTGTACCTCTTAATTACAATGTTTTGAGTGGCACCTAAATAAATTTCATTTACAAGCACATGACTGCTTGTCAAAAGCTCTGTTGATAATTTTATTATTGTAGTATACCCTCTTGCTTAATGACCCTGGCCCAGTAAAGTCAGGAATATTTAGCTCTATGGCAAAAAATATCTGATTGTCTTAAGAAAGGAAAGAGACAAACTCAATCTTTCATGTCACGCGGGTAATTATTTGCAAATGTTTTTATTTCTATACTGTAGTTGGGCATAGATTTATACACGACACGCTGACAGATTTGCAGTAAAAAATTACCAAAACTCTGATTTCTTGGTAGAGAGGAGAAGTTGCGGCAGCTCCGCGGAGAGCCCTGGTATTGTTGTAAAGTCTCTGTGTTATTTTATGATCCGTGTGCTTCTGTCTAGATGTACTGTAGCATTTAGACAGTTTTCTCTTTGTTAGCTGCAGGAAAAGATCAATATTATAAAGAAGTCGAGTGACTCTGTGAATTAGTCTCCTGCGTTTTCGCCCCGGGAAGCGGGGTTTGGAATCCTCTCCCTGGTTTCAAAGCTGAGCCACCAACCCTCTTCAAGGTCCAACTTGGAGCTTCCCCCAGATTTGGAGGCTTTCAATTTGGGGTCTCAGCCTATCCATCGCTGGAGCTGCACATGACTTTCCTAGTCTCTCTGGTGGAAATTAGTCTGCATTACAAAACCAACGTATAATTTGGCAGGATGCAGCGTTGATTGGCAGCCTCTGTTAGAGAAAAACCTGGGACTGTGCTAGGATGGAGTGGTTGGTGCCCGTGGGGACGTGCCACCAGCGCTCACCCAACTGCGGTACCCTGGATCTCCTGGAATGGTTGTTTGGGGGGTGCAAGGAAGGATGTTTTTTCTCACGCTATGACATCAAATAGCGTCACGTTCGCTTGTTGGGGGTGAGCAGCCTCCTGCACAACAAAACCTCGGTCTGTCCAGAAGCAGTAAGTGTCGAATACAGAAAAAATTACTGATTATGTGCAGCTTTCACTGCGTTTCGGTGGCAAAGTGCTAATTCGTATTTGTGTTTCAATGTCTTTTTAAAATAACAAGTTGGAGGAGACCGAATTACCAGGAGGAAGAGCAGAGGGGAGGTTTCTGGGCAAACAGGAGGAATGTGGCACCTGGAGGGTTTTTGTCCACTTCTTTGGGATAAGCCGCCTGTGGGAAAAAGCAGCCACATAAGAAGTAAAATAGCCTTATTTCTAAATTCATGGCAAATTAAAAACGGAATCCTACTGCTCTCAGCAGGATCCTTTATTCCTTTTTAGTTGCAGTTGAT
>WEIS01038154.1:56739-59239 GCA_013389965.1 Todus mexicanus | reverse complement strand
GAGCTCATTGATGAGGGTGACCTTTCCTCACCTCCCCTTCCGTTGTCATATACTTAAAAGAGTGCTGCGGGCAGCTAATAAGGCAGGGCTTGGCCCTCCTCCACTTGGTGTTCTCTTGCTGGGGTGTTTGAACCGCTCTGATGTGGGCGGCTGCTTTACAGCTCTGAATATTCAGCTGCCATAGAAATGCTCTTTTAGCTGACCCTAAATTTGTACCATAATGGCCCTTGGTGGCTAGACAGTTAATGCCAGAGGTGCGGTCCCTCGGGCTTACTTTTATTTATGTTTCAGGCCGGCTTCTTTTCTTAAAAGTGTGCACTTGTAAAATCCATTTTCCTTTCCCACCCCTCCTGCCTGCGCTATAATTTTTATTCTTGCTTCATCAGCAGCCCTGAGATTTACAATTAAGTGAAAAAAAAATGGTGTTAAGGTTGCGACATGCACAAAAGCAAAGAGATTCAAAGTTAAGGGTGAAACTCTACCCTTAATTCTCTCGGTGGGTTGTTGGTTTTGGTTTTTTTTTTCTTTTTTTTTTCTTTCTATACTTCTTTTACCTTTTAGGGCAGAAAGGAGGAAAGAAAAGAAAAAAAAAAAGGTGCCATAACACAAAAGCCTAAGCATCGGCAGGCGGTCGCCCGAGCCAGATCCAGGGCATCAAGCCACCGCTTCGAACCGGGCTGCCAAATTCCAGCGCACTCAGAAGATGACCCGCAGCAACCCCATTTCAGGCTTGGGTGTCTCTTCGGCAGAGGCTGCCAATTAGAGCGAGCCGTGCCAAATTATTTGGCAGATCTGTGCCACGGACAGACAGCCAGTCAGAGATTCGCGCTGGTTTCCTTGAAGTAATTACCATGACAATAACACAAACTTGAATAAAGGAAACATTTTTTTACGGCAGAGGAGAGGGGCGTGAGAAGAAGCGGATGGGGAGCTGGTGACAACTGATCCCGTTTCGCTGGTGAAATGTTCGATTTGGGCCGTGACGCCAAGCCGGTGGCTGGAACGGCGTCTGCCGCTGCCTTTGCATCTGCTGAGCCCACCAATGTCACCTGGCGCTCATGGGTCGGGCAGTTTGGTGTCAGAGGACACAAGTGCACAGTCGGCACCCCTCGACCTCAGCCTTTTCTTCCTCCACAAAGAGCGAAACCAGAAAAGCAACAACAGCAAATACCTTGGTGGAGACGTGAGCTGGGGAGAGTTGGGGGTCTCCAGGGTGAGCCTTTGAGGTGGAATGACCTATCAATGGTCAAGCAGGGGTTGGAAGTAGGTGGTGCAGGAAGAGTGGCTTTTGAGGGTGCTGAGCACCCATCCTTTCTGCCTGTCTTCCCCTGCACTCCCACCGGAGCCATCCCCATGAAAACCAAATGTCGTGCTTTTGGCTACAAAAGTCTTGCAATGAAGGGAAAGCAACACCATGTTGGCCATAGCTCCAACACTGTGTTGACCATGACACCTGCACTGCATCAGCTCCAGCACCATGTTGGCTATGGTCTAAGCACTATGACCTTGGCTATGGCCTCAGGGGCTCTGCAGGATCTACACCATCCATGGAGAGAATTTGGGCACAAATCCCACCTCCATCCAGGTAAAGGGATGGGTCCTCCCAGATGGGGCACGGCCGAAATCTCCTTCTGCTTGTATCTCTACAAGGATATTGAATTCCAGCCCGAAACAAAGGCAGTTGTTGCTCACTGCCACTTGAACGCGGCTGGGGAAAATAGACTGCCAAGGGGAGTTTACTTCCTTTGTTAATAAAAAAGAAGAAAAAGAGTTTATGGATCTTTTCCTGAATATGAATATTAAATAGACTAGTTGTGGGAACCCTGATTTTAATTTCCCATGTCTTTATTTGGAATTCTACTCCCTCTTGGAAAGGTGTCTACTTAAATATAGGGGGAAAGGGAATTTAATGAATTACAAAAAGGGTTATTTTACATGGAAAATGTGTATTCCTGGCTATTTCCATTTAAAGAACATGACATTAGTGTGGAAATTGCCCCTTATGAACAGGTCATTAATGTCAACTCTACTAAAACTGACATCACCTGCTACTATTTTAATTGTGTGTTTTACTAATGCTAACCATTTTCCTGACAATAGAACCCCCATAAGCTTAATGAATCTTTGCAGAATACATAAACCAAGGTCAATATGTAAGAAATGCTTCAAACGCTCAGAAACTCTCTCTGCAAAGCCGAGAGAAAAGTTTATTATTCTTTTGCATTCAGAAGAATAAGAGCAAAAATAGAAATCGTACGCAATATGTTTTCCAGACCACGGTATATAAAAAGCTTTGATGCTTTTGGGAAATCTTTTCGATTAGCTACTATTTTATATGAAGAAAAGGACTTATTTAACCGGGTCACATTTCCAAGATTTATTCTTTATTTTCCAATACAAGTGGCATATTAAAAAAAATAAAAATCCCGAATACTTCCTTAGTGTCATATGTAACAGTCACATTTTTTTCCCATGGCTGGGGATGGGGGGGGGGGGGGGG
>WEIS01038154.1:42703-56730 GCA_013389965.1 Todus mexicanus | reverse complement strand
GCGGTTGCGGGGTGGGGGGGGGGGGGGGAGGGTTGAAGAGAGAAAATGAAATCCAGATTTGTAATTCCTAACAGGAGAAATTCGATCCTTTCCAATGTTTAAGTAATATTTCCTGTAAAACATACGAGGCCATCTGCAGAGCTGTTTCCAGACACATTTTGAAGTGGCAAGGGCAACTGAAAGAGACCCGAATGGAGGCTGGCATTTCACCTCTGGGAGATGGAGCATTAAAGGTTTCTAAAAGCTGGTTCTACAATTTTACAAAGTATTCAAGCACTGCATAGTTCATAATTTGTTTAATTTACCCACCTTTTATAGGTACGGGGAGGGGGAAATCCGCTCTGGAAGAGACAGCATAAAAACCAGGACAGCTGTAAAAAGCTCATGTACGGCTATCGAGAATGCTTCGTGATTTTTAGCTGATTGAAATTGTGTTTTTTATTCTTTACAGGCCCCGTGCAATGATTATAGAGAAATATTCACCTAGAGAAATTGTACGGAGTGAAACAGATTTGGGTAGACAACAGAAACACCGAACCTCTTTTTGCTATTTAAGTCTATTATGGAATTTTGTTTTATTGTTGATCTCCAGGGTCACCTTATGAATTCGTGTTAGTAAAATGTTACGGCCTCACTATAATATTCACTTTGCGGAAGGGCCTGCATTTACCAAACCTCATCCGAGATCGAATATAAATGAGAAACTTGCATCTCTCTTCAAGGAATATATTTTACACTGTTTTCTCCTCCTTTTGAATTACAGACAGATTCTAAAATTGCATTCTCCTTCTTACGCCAGGATTCGGTGGAATGACTGAACACTCAGGCTTCCCTTTGATACGCGTCTTGAAATTCTGAAATTTGCATCGTTCAAATAGTTAACTTCAGGGCCAGATTCTGCCCTCAGATGTACATATTTGGGAACCCCATTAACTCCCCTGGAAAACAACGCGACACTGTTTAGATGCACTCGAATGAGATACATTACGGTGCTACCTCCTCTCATTGCCTTGTAAAACTCAGTGTTTGCTGCAATCTTTATTTTGCTGGCTGCTGTAGCCCCTTCTGTTCTGTCAGTACCAACCAGCCTGCTGGATATTTGTACCTGTCCTCTCACCTCTCTGCCTGTGCTGCTAAGATTAAGAAAGGCGAGTAGGATATAGCTGGCAAAGCCCATGAAATCTAAAAATTACCATCTGGTTTTGTGACCAGTTTGACCACATTTGCAAAGTAATTTCTGCAGCTTGAAGGGCTTTGGTCAGAAGTGGGGTGAAGTCATGGGTCCCTGCCCCACGCTCTCCCTCCTCCTTGGAGCCTCATGTCTCCAGCAGCTTTTATCAAAATAAAATTGAGCAAAAAGTTTACTGAGAATGGAAAATTCATCTCATCAGGTGCTCCACTGTTTATTTTTTAATAAAATGAAACTCGTTTCAGTTTCCACACACTTCTGGCTCTGCTTTTCACCTGGAAGAGCCCCCAACTATCAGTTTTCTTGGCTTCACGCAAGTACTTTTAGACCACCTGTTTGTAGACACTAGAGGCAGAAGGATCCCAGGAGGAGCCCAGTGCTCCCACTCATCCAGCGGCTTAAATCCTGTGGGTTAATTTAGGGATTGAAGAGATACTCAGCTTCACATGAAGCACCCGAGAGTTACTACAGCCTCTCCCTGGCACCCCCCGTGCTGCCGTGGGTCAGGAAACCTCACCATCCTGCAAGCAGACTTACTTCCCCCTCTCGCAACAACTTGCTTTATTTCCTCTCGTTCAAGCAGAATTTATGACATGGAATTTCAAAGTTAACACCGAGTGAGTGGGAGGATAAACTAGAAAATTATTTCCTATGTAAGAGGGCTGGAGTTTTTTGTGGTATCTTGCCCATGCCACCAGCTGCTTTTGGCACACGGTGCCACGGCATCGCGACTCGCCGCTCTGATCCCCTGTGAAGTCAGAAAGAGCCTTCAAAACTGTCACTTCCATTTCCTACCAAAAGCAAAACACTTCCTCCAAGGAAAGCACACATTACAGCTGAATTATAAATGAGGACTCGGTATTTTTGCGCGGTACAAATCGGAGGCATTCTCCATATTGTTAGAATACCAATTTTATTTTCCTGGTGTGTAGTACCCAGTGCAGCGCGGCGTCCCCGGAGATACGGGCATTCTCCGGAGATTACTTCAGCATTGCATTACTGCTATCACATATCCATTATATATACTCTTTCAGACAAGTGGAAATGTTTTCACAAAAACAATCTGGAATCTTGGCTTAAAACCCAAGCTTGCTGTCAAGGCAAACAGAGTAGCCTCAAAGAGGACTTATTTTTATTTTGTTCAGACAAGTATGTTGTTTCTGGATTATAATAAGGGGAAAATATAGCAGCTATCAGTCTTCAGTTTATTTGACAAGCTTCCTCTGACAAACCTCGAGGAACAAGCCCTGGCCCTGCAAACTCGTTCTCATTCAGGTATTCCCTTTGGTCCCAGCACTTTTATTAGTGTGATTAAGGGCCACACACAGGTTTACAAGACAGGAGGCAGAGGATGGGATGATATATTTGCTTGGCCGCTACTTATTTTGCAAAGTTTTAAAAGCCGTTGCTGGTTTCAGGGCTCGCCGCCGTCAGCCGGTGCTCTAAGAGCTTGTCCCATCACCTATCAAACAAGGTCAACGAGCAGGCTATAATCAGATGCCAAATAAACAAATGCAAACTTGAAATCAAGTGATTTACTGTCCATTTTCATTAAGTTCTTCCCAAGGAAGCAAACACTTTATGCAGCACAAGGGACCTTTGGAAAGGGTCAGCTGCTGTGCTGAAGCAAGATGTGGTGTGATGGTTTTCACCCAAATGGGGTTTAATGACACCGAGCGGAAAGGGGAGGCCGCCTTGGTCGGGGGGAAAGCAATGCTGTAAACAGAGCGGCATCTCTTCACCTTGCAGCGAATTCTCCCTTGTAAAGTGCGTGGAGTTTTAATATTCATGTGTTTACATTACTCTGAGTTTTCCCACTCTTTCGACTAGATTTTTCCCTGCGCTATCAGTTAAAGGAAGTCTTGGGACACAGGAGATTCCAGCTGAATTATAAAACGCAGTCCATTTTAAAATTACAATTATAATTTGTTCCAAGCAATCCAGCATGAAGCCCGGTTGCTCTCAGACAGCAGGACACCTTAACCTGGTGAAGTCTGGTTGCAATGGAAAATAAAGAGCCATGCAAAGGGCGAGTGGTCTTTTAATACAGCTGTGCCACGTGGCTTCCTACAGGTCAGTGGGACTGCAGCACCCTGGCAGGTATCTGTCCCCAGAATGGGCTATGGACATGTCTGAGTAGAATATCTGGACGGATTTGGGGGGTGCACAGTGCTGCTGTAGAACAACACTGCCCAGCAGGGGCCTGGGAAGTGCAGCAGGAATTGTACTTACCATTTGTTGCCCTAAGCTTCTGGGTTTAGCTCATTAAGACCAGGTCTGTGTTATTCTGGTGAGGCTCTGAAACGCCACCTCACTCTTCTGCAGACTCCTGGTTTCCTCCAAGCTCTGTACTTGGCACTAGCAAGCCTGCACCTTGAATCCTGGGCTCAGCTTTGGGCCCCTCACTCCCAGCAGGACCTGGAGGGGCTGGAGCATGGCCAGAGAAGGGCAACGGAGCTGGGCAAGGGGCTAGAGCAGGAGGCTGGGGAGGAGCGGCTGAGGGACCTGGGGGTGTTGAGCCTGGAGCAAAGGAGGCTCAGGGGAGACCTTCTGGCTCTCCACAACTCCCTGAAATTCAGGAGCTTGGAGCCAGGGGGGGTCGGGCTCTGCTGCCAAGGAACAAGCGCCAGGACAAGAGGAACCGGCCTCAAGTTGCCTCAGCCAGGGGAGGGTGAGGTTGGAGCTGAGGAACAATTTCTTGGGCACTGTCAAGGGTTGCCCAGGCGTGTCCCAGGCTGCCCAGGGCAGGGGTGGAGCCCCCCTGATCCCTGGAGGGGTTTCCAAGCCCTGGAGATGTGGTGCTGAGGGACACAGGGCAGCGGTGCCCCGGCAGGGCCGGGGCAACAATTGGACATGATCTTAAAATTCTCTTCCAACCAAAGCTATTCTGTGATGCTGTGATTTTATGGATGATGCTCTGTGAAAGCACTTGAAGTCTGCAGCAATGAATTGAGCAGGGCTGGAGTTGCGCATTCAGATGTGATGGGAAAACACACATAAGCATCTCCACGCAATGCGCTACAGCCCTGTTACATGTAGGGAAGACACTCTGGGTTTGGGGTCTATAAATCAGCCTGACACGGTACTGGAGCGCTGCTTGGGAAAGGCATGTCACTTGGAGAACGCGAAATATTGAGCAACTTGAATTGTTTTTCCATGAAGCTTATCCCTTGATAGCACTTTCCTTTCTTATATCTCCTTAATACAGCATAATTTAAATGTTTTCTGGGCAGAGTTATGCTCATAATGTTTCTTTTCCAACATAATATTGGCTGTAGTGTGGATGCGCTGGCGAGAAGTCTCGGTTTGCTTCTTTGCCAGCTTGTGAGCCTCCCAGTTCAAAACAAGAGCATCTAACTTGACCTATTCTTTTTTTATTATTATTATTCAATTTTGCAAATAATTTCTACAAACAAATGGTTTGTTCACAGTTTTTCTATATTTGTTTTATAAATTGCTCCATTCCCAGATTTCAGAAAATCTCCCAAATGAGGCTGAGCAGAAAAAAAAAAATAGTATTTTTTTTCCTCTCTCTTTTTTTCCTAAAGGTTGCATAAATATTTCACATGCCTCTCCCTTTAATTAGATTATAACACTGGAAAGTGGCAAAGAGTTTTCTCTTTCCTCAAATTAGACATGAGAACCACAAACAAATTAATTTGTGTCTCAGGGTTTTGACTGGGCCCCTTGGCCTGCTCGAGCACTAACAGAGGCACTCGTGACCCTCTGGATTTCAAACGCCTGAGGGTAAAAAGCAATTATAAAAACATGACTCTCCCAGATCAGCTTTCGAATCTGCCTTGTCTCTGTTTTATTGATGGGAGATTGAAGGAAGATTCAAATCAGCTACCCTTCAATTCTTTACCAGCAGCAAAATACAGAAATCATTAGCTTTTTCTCTGTAAATGACTTTGTCCTGCTTTATTATTCAAAACTGGCTGGGCATTTGACTTAAAAAAAGGCCATGTTGAATATTTATTCCTAGTTTGGGTACTTGTAAACAGCACACAGCTTTGCTCCTTATTTTCTTTTTTTTTTTTTTAGAATAATTTTTCATAGCAATTAGAGCAGGAACTAATTAATACGGGTATTTTTTCATAGCGAAAGGATGCACACTGACTTAAATTAGGATGATCTCGCTCTCATAGGTCTATTGTCATTGTTAGGAAACCCTACTGCACAAGCACTTCCGAAAGCATTCAAGGAAAATAATTCAATAGCTGGCTGATTTTACTTCTCTGTGTGATTACTGATGTTCATCTACTGACAAGTAAACGTAAACAAATCATCCTTAATAATGATGTACACTCATGGTGGCAAGTGCAATCACTTCCCAAAAATGGTTCAAGGGAAGAGGAGTGTTGGGTTCAGGGTTTGTCAGGGACTACAGAAAGAGGCCTTTGGAAATGCTCTAGGAGCAGCCAGGCTTGGAAAGGAAACTGGGCTGAGGTGGGATTACGATTTTAAATGAGTTTGACTGAACCAGGATGCCCACACTAACAGGACATGCTGGGCAAGGAGGGAAGGATCCTCTAACCTAGTGTCTCTACTGCCTGCTAAACACCTGCAGCCATTTACCCACTGCTTTCCCTATGCCCCCTCCTGTGGGATGGGCAGGAGAATCAGGAGGAAGAAGAAGGTGAGACCCCAAGGGTTGAGATAAGGACAGTTTAGTATCATAGAATGATCAAGGTTGGAAAAGGCCTCCAAGATCATGAAGTCCAACCTTCTACCTAACACAGACCATGCTCTGAAGTGCCAAATCTACTCGCTTTTTGAACATCTCCAGGGATGGTGACTCCACCACCTCCCTGGGCAGCCCATTTCAAAGTTGAACTCTCTCACTAAAGAAAATTTTCCTAATAACTAATTTGAGTTTCCCCTGGTGCAACTTGTGGCCATTTCCTCTTGTCCTGTCATTAGTTACGAGGGAGAAGAGGCAGCACCCACATCTCTACAGCCTCCTTTCAGGTAGTTGTAGAGATCAATAAGGTCACCTCTCAGCCTCCTCTTCTCTAGACTGAACAAACCCAATTCCCTCAGCCTCTCCTCATCAGACATGTTCTCCAACCAGTTTCATTGCCCTTAGCAGAACAACACAAAGAGAGAAGAAAACAACAGTACTAACGACAGCACTAATGCAATGAAACACAAAGCAAGCGAGAAAAGCCAGGAAGGCTTTACCTGTTCCTGAGGCACCACCTTCCCTGCTCCGGCCATGCTGACATCACTCACTGAAGCAAGTTGTAAACAAGCAGCCCCACCCCTGGCCAACCCTTCCCTTATATAGGGGCAGGACATGACTATGCTATGGAGTATCCCATTGGCTGGTTGGGTTGTTTATCATGGCTGTGGCCCCTCCCAGCTTCAGCCCCTCCCAACTGATTGGGCACAGCTGCCGGGGGTAATTAACCTGAGCCCAACCCAAGGCACCTGAGTACCCAGCAAGGATGGTCTGTTTGAATCATAATGGCACTTAAAAGCATTGGATGAGGGTTGTGCATCTCCAGAAGGAAACTGTGGTTTAAGACTATGCTTTGCTTGGTAGAAGGTACTTCTGAAGGCCTGGGCTAAAGAAAATCCTGTTTTTTCACCCAACTTGATGTAAGACCTGGGCAGTGATACCTGGGTCTACAAGTGAGGCTGTGTGCCCATGCCAGACTGAGCAGGCTCTTCTTATTTCTATTTGAATGACACCCTGATTTAATTGAGTTCACAGTCCCCCACAGTCCCTGTCATGAGTGGGTTACGTTTCAGAGGCATCAGATAAACATGAAGGACTCCAGACATAAAGGTGGAGCTTTGCAATTTGTGTAGAAGTGAACACACCCTCTGGCCAGCCTGTTGCCTTTCTAAATCCTCCAGGGTTGGTCCTGCAGATAAAAATGCCGTGTTGCTCCGATGAGAGCTTGCTTAAATGATACAAGGCAGACATTCAATTTTAAGAAGCTGGAGCTTTATTTTTGGAATCCTAGAATGTGTACAGAATTTAAAAAGCCTAAAGCTATAATGTTTTACTGCTCCTTTGATAAAATTTATATTTAATCATATCTTAAAAATTGTTCTCATTCTGCCACTTGGTGTTACCAACCAAGCGGAACCCATCAATGCAACAGCCCTTCTTTTATATCATTCCCCTACAACTCCTTCTTAATGGTACATAAGTTAATGAATTGCGGTGGAGTTTCGCTGAAGTACAAATTAAAGTCGTGCTGGAAGCAAAGGTGGGACTGTTACCTACAGGTTTTTCATCACCTTGTTGGAATCAAAATACTGAATCTTGACCCATTTCCATTGCAAGACCTCCAACTTGCAGGCCAACCTCTGTGCCCTTTCTTTTGAAGCTGAGTTTCCCCAACGTTGTGATGTGTGGACTTTCTCTGTTGCCTTCACATCTTAATCTAAAGCTTTTCATTAAGAGGTCGGGTTTGGGAAACTCTTCTAGAAGAGGTGGGAGCATTGCGTGTGATAATTGACAGCCCGAGCTGATGAGGATAAGCAACTCCTTGGTAGCTTGGCTGAATTTTCAGTGATGCCCATTTGCTGCTGGCAGCTAGAAGATTACGCAGGGATTTGTGCAGCGAGATACCTGTCTCTTTATCAAACCTGTCTCTTTAAAACAGTAGTTCGACTAATTAAAGCCTCTGCTAAACTCTCCCTGCAGCTACACCTGTTGTAATGTTACTGGATATTTGTGTCTGGGGATAGACGTTGGCCTTCGTCGCTGCATTGTTCCTGTTACTCCTGGCAAGAATGAGTTAAATGCATTTCTATCTTTCTTTTTTAAATTTTTTTTTTTCTAAGAACTGAAACATGTCCAGCAAAGTTGGTGGTCTCCATGAGAAATCCAAACTCTCTGCTGACCAAGTGAAAACACATATGTGCATGTATCAGGCATATACATAATCTTGGCTGAGGATCAGCGCCAGTGACAATTTCACTCAGTGAAATCTTAATTTCGATCCCCGCTTTTGAAAATCGCGTCTGTCTCAGGAATTTTACTCAGAAGACCTTTCGGCCTTTTAGTAGCAGGCTGACTTCTCAAGTTGTTAATAATTCTCCCATACAATATGAAGACACTCCCTTTTTATTCCCATATAAACTTGAATTAAAAATTCAAATTTATTCCCAGTCACATGCCAGAAGGATTTGGGGGTTTTTTTTGTGGGTTGGTTTGGTTTGATTTGGTTTTTTTCTTTCCCTTTTTCTCAGAAGTACCCACCGCTCCTGAAAAGCCGCCCGACTAAATGGAGCGTTGGCAACCGCACGTGCCAATATCAGCCCTTTAAATAGGAACGATTTGTTCTTACTCTTGATAAACACAGAAGGAAAAGTCTCGTCTTTTCATTTCTGTCCTTTTCCTGGAGGACTCGGGGATCTCCCAGCGCTGTCTGTTCTTTTCCTCTGTGTTTTGCAGACAGGGGAATCGCGCGCAAGGCTCAGCGCCGCGTCCTCTGAAGAGGCAACATTAAAGTCAGCATTTGACTGCACTGAATTTTGCAGGATTATTCTCTCACGTTTCATATTGATATCTTTTAAGTGAACGGAGTAATTGAGGAATCTTCCTCTAAATTATTGACTGGGTGTCTAGAGAAGGGATGAATGAAAAATATCTTTATCCCCGGTAAAGATTTAGGTGAATTGAGTTAATCTCGTGGCTTATGATGTGGACCCTTTCCAGTATGATTTAGGGCGAGCATTTCTGTGCTAAGCCTGTGGGGAGGCTGTGGGGGAGAAAGAGAGGAAGGAGATCCTTAATTTTGGTGCTAGGGACCCAAGACAAGATTTTCCATGCTTCTAAATATTTTTTTTCTATGAAATCAGGAGACAGAAGCAGGAGGAGGGAGTTGAAGAAAAAACATAATAACTTGGCATCACTCTGCCTCCCTGTTTGTGGTCTCTTAGCATTTTGCTGTAATAATTACAGCAATTTAGGTAGAAAAGTTTGGGGGTGAGCAGTTAGAGGAGAGCCCCATTGAAAGGCATTAATATCAGCGGGAGCAGAGAGCCCTGGGAAGGTCCTGGACAGGACGGCGGTGCCGGCGTGTCGGCTCAGGGACGTTTCTGATCTGCGTGTACCCAGCGGGATGTGTGTGCAGCTTGGAGCTGCTGAGAGAGGCTAAAAGCATCTCAGCTGACTTCCAGGCTGATGTTTTTGGACAGCCTGAATTTGTTCTGGAGGAAAAAAAAAAATAAAGGTAAGGGAAAAACATATAAATAGTTCTGTATTTACAGGAAAAGTTTAGGAGGAAGGAAGATGCTGTGACAGGTTTTCGTCTTCCAGTAATATCTCCTTGCATCATTTCAGCAAAAAGGAGACTTTAAATATCTGCTCTTCTGTATACCTAAAATTATGGGATACAAATTTGATCACATTTGCAAGGATTAAAGGATTTGATCTGCAAAATGCATTCTCTTCCTGAGCATGACAAATGGAAGCAATTTACAGACGGCTTCTGAATATTTTTCTGAAATTATTTTCCTGTTCTGTTTTGGTTCGCGTTTGTTTTGGTTTTGTTGTTAGTTTTTGGTTTTTTTTTTTCCTCCTCTTGTGTGCCACTAGAGATCAGCATATTTTTAGATATTTAAGCAATCATAATGTCAGCTTAGGGGCTTAAAAAAGGATACTGCATCACCATCGAGTAGTCAAATTACTCGTGACTGGTAAAGCACAATGAATAAAGTCAGGCCTCAAGGCACTGAGAAAGCAACTTTTTGCATCCAGCCTTTATGTTCCCTTGTTTTCTTTCCTGAGGTTTTGGACATCTCAGTATTTTGCATTGTGTTACTTTTATTTCATCTCTAAACTTCCCTTCGTGCGGCATAAAAATCAACGTGTGCTACAGGAATACATCCTCCGACACCTATTATTGGTTTAATGCATTAACGAGTTTGTTCGCACATCTTCAAGGCCAAAAAAAAGTGTCAGGATCTTCTCAAACTTCCAGGTTGTTATACTAAGTTAAAATAAATACAGGTTTTTGCATTTTAGCAATTTCTGGTTCTGTGAAAGCTGTCCACTTTTTCTCTTTTACAAATTGATCAAACTTTCTATTCCATATCTTAGAGGACATGGGGGATTTGAGGACGGAATTCCTACCTTTGAAGAAGTTCTCCTTCCTCTAACACACAGTTGCTGACTCCGCTGGTCAGTCTTCAAGGTCATTAATGGTTGGAAATTGTCAGTCAAAGAAGAGCTAATAATTTTCCTCCTCTGTCTCTTTATGCTCTGGGTTTGGTTCCACCTGGGCTCAGGCAGCGATTCCCCCACATCTGTATTTTACGAATATCAGCCACACCATGTCCTTGTCCACGGCTTTTACATCGGCACCAGTGAAAGGTGATAAATGAGCGTTTGCACACAGTAATAATTGTGTTTTTCTTCAGAGGACGTTATAGAAAAGCCAGTTTTGTCAGCACGTCCTAAAGCGGGTTTCCTGCTTAAAAACAACGGCACCAGCAGCAGAGCTTAGAAATTCCTGCTGCTATGAAATACAGAGTATTTTGAGACGCAATGAATATATCAGAAATTTCCAAGTTGTAACTTCTTGAATTACATAGTTGGTTTTCTTTGGTTTTTGGTTATTTCTTTTTTCTTGGAGGCATCCAAATCTCAAGACCAAAGCACAGGTTTCTTTTCAGTCACACTCAGGCTTTTCTCTTTTGTCCACAGCACTAATTTGCTGTGAACTTTAGGTAGCAAGAGCTGTGTTTATTTATTTAGTATTTTATCAAAGAGATTCTCATCCAAATCATGAATCCACCGGTCCCTGGCAAGTAAATCTCTGGAGTTTCAGTGGTCATTGATGAAAACAAAGGGAAGTGAGGGACAAATAAAAAATGTTAATATTTAGGTATGTGGAGTGATCTTCACGCCCTCACTTTTTTTTTTTAAACTAGTTGAAGAAGTTCATTTCGAATCAAGAAGGTACAATGCCCATTTGGAAAAAAAACTTCCTATAATAACAGGGGAATTCATATAAAGGTTACAGTTGCAAGTTGCTTCAACTCCTCATTAAAACAAATGGAAATAGAATATTGATTGTTTAATGTTAAGTAAAAAAAAAAAAAAGACAATAGAAAAAGGAGGGAGAGATAATCCAAGAGTAAGTGTTTTCACAAAGCTACTTCCACTCGGTTTTGGGTCTAATTCGAGAACTAGTTTGCAGCACGGGGAGAAACATGTGGCCAAGTGAACAGAGCTCGGTAGTATCAAAGTCCAAGTCCTACCTCAAGAGCAGGGCTGTGACAGGACTGAGTGAGAGAGTGTGTGCTCGTGGAGGGGAAAAGGGCATTGCTTGGGTGACGGAAATATTTGGAAAACATCTTTTCAGCAGCTAGAGAGTTGCTCGTAACTCTGGCTTGTCTTTAGCTGAAATTTTTGTGACAGAAGGGAAAAAACCAACACCCTTCATTAGCCTTGTAAATCCTGGCCTAGAAAACCCCAGGGAGCTCGCTCCCAAGAAAAGGAATCCTTCGCACAATAACCGCACGTTTTCAATCAGTCCTCTTGATCCCTGCTCTTGCTTATTCCCAAGAATCTGCCAAGTCTGTTGAACTTCCTCAGAGTGACCCTCCCATTTAATTCACGGGCCATTTTGTATTTACAGAGAGGTCAATAAAAGCTTTCCAGAGCTGCAAACCTCTCTGTAATGGTTGTCCTGAGCAATACAGCCTGAAGAGCCCCAACAGGAAATTGGTAAAGCAGCAGCCAATTTCCTTTTGCTTTTTTTACTGCCTTTTGGTGTTCCTGCTCTGTTCATATCCCCACTGCTGAATTATTCTAGAAATGGTGGGATATTTCCAGTGCCACAGATGGAGGAGAGCTCATACCATTCACAGAATTTTAGGCAAGGTTAATCAAACATCAGACTTATTTAATTAATACGAGTGGTTAGGTTGAAGCATGAGACCAGCAATGAAACTTGGATTGTGCTCTGATTTTTTTTTCTGCTACGTTGTGTGACTTTGGACCAACTATTTTATTGATTTTTTTGTTACCCTTGCTGAAAATGTGGGTAATAACTATGTATCTTCCGGGCTGAGCTTTACAGGTGCTTTGAAATCTTTGGGCAATGCAGTAGCGGTCCTGAACTTCTGCTGTCTGCTCCTGAAGATGACCATGGGAAAGAACATCTTTTTTTGAAGAGTGAGGGGATGGCAATTATGGTATATTNCTACCCCAAAACCAGCAGAACAGTGAAAGGGAAGACTGAGCAGGTGGTGGTGGTTGTGTGTTCTTTGCTGTGACAATATTGGACAGGGCTCTGAGCAGCCTCTTCTGGTTGCAGATGTCCCTGGTCCCTGAAGGAGGGTTGGACGTGACGGCCTTAAAAGGTCTGTTCCAACCCAAACCAGTGTATGATTCTGTGAGTCTGTGATAATATAATGATCACAGCACTAAGATTTACTCTCTGCTCTTGTAACACTTCTGTATTTTCTTCAATGGCTACTTAATGTATAAAATAAACAAGAAAGCCCTAGAGCTTGGTCAGGTCTTCCTTTCTCGCAAGGAAGAGCCCAAATTGCTTGTAGGCTTTTATATTCAGCTGTAAGGATGTTGTTATTTGCTGAAAAGTAGAACATTGCCAGCACAAGGCAAATGCTTTTAACCCAAATAGCTGGAAAAAAAAAAATCACTCAGGAAGTTAGAGAGAAAGTAGACTCTGCTTCTCCCCCGGTTGGTGTGAACTCTTTCGACACCGTATCTTTGTGTACCCATCAGTATCTGGGAAGGACAAACTTAGATTTGGTGTTTTCCAGCTGCCTGTGCCCTAAATGCCTCCCAGGTGTAGATACGTGGATGAGAGCTTCTAGCTGGGGATGTCTACAAGATGTAGGGACTTAGTGTGGGCACAAAGATACATTTGAAAAGGCCCAATCTAGTATTTTAAGAGTTGAAGACCTCAGGATCTGTTCAAGGATAGGCAGGTGAACTGAAACTTTAAAGCCTAAGATTTGGACATGGTGAATGAACACGTTCCAAGTGCTGCATCTGTGTCCATGTTACATCCTTTCACTCAAAACAATGTCCTTGCTGCAGCTCAAGACATGGACACTGCTGCAGAGCCCAGTGTAGGGATCTACAGCAGAAGGTGTCACTGATAACATTTCCTTAGCCATAGCAAATAGCTAAAATGTTTTCTGTTTCTTTATCTTCAGACTATCACATTTTCCATATATTATACGACAATAAGAAATACTCTAAACTGAGGTTATTAAAGAAAAAAAACCTGGGGGAGCGGTAACATTTATATTAATTTTTCTTCATGCGCAGACAAAGTTCAGGCTCACATACAAAGTTTTCCTGCAGCACTCAAGGCCACCAGTCCTTTGGTTCTGACTTTTGAAGCTTGAGAAGAAAACACAAATCTGAATAATCGCGCTTGTGATTCCCTGAATTTATTCACTTACAGAAAGAGACGAACGAAGCACAATCGAGTCTCTCATGTGGAGAAGACTGCAGTCATAAACTCGCAAATGATCAGGTTACTCATCTTGTCTCGTATTATCTTTTGTGCTAGTTATGTGTTGTTTCAAAGCTACAAAAATAACAGTTCTTCTGTATGAAATATTTTCCTTCGTTTTGCCTCTTGGTCATAAAAAGGAATCTGATACTTTTTACTTGTAAGGTTTTTTTGTAGGTTTTAGCTCCTCTTTAAGTCTTCAGTCTTAAGGTTGATTTTTTTGTCTGTTAACCTCACACCTCAAATACAGATTTTCTCTTCAGGCTACCACTTTGATTCTTCTAGTCAATCCCAAACTTAGCAAAACTATGGATGTGCATATTTCATAATTATCAAGTTTATTCATTTCTCTCTCCCCCCCCCTCACCCCC
>WEIS01038154.1:0-29770 GCA_013389965.1 Todus mexicanus | reverse complement strand
TTCTTTTCTTCACTACTCCCCTCTCCCTTGTTTGTTTATTTGCCTGAGATCTCACCAAATAACCCAGACAATTATTTGGCTAATTATTTGGCTGGTTTCTCACACGGAATGAGGGAGCCAACCTTTTCAGCACAGTTTCATGCCAACTCAAATATTTTTTTTTCCCTTTTTTTCCCAAAGAAGTATATCCGTATGATGTTTAATAGTTTCTAGAAATTGCCATGGAGGAGGAGGAAAGGGTTACCCACCAAAGCTCTTGACTACTAAAGGGAATACAGGATATTATCATATTTTTTTAAAAATAAATATTAACCACATGGTTTAGCTGTTTTTCCATCTTTTTCTTCGTAAGTAATATAAAATTAAACACTATTTTAACAGAGCTTTTTTTTTCCTTTTTTTCTTCCCCTGTTGCTTAGCTCATTGTCCTCAAAACTTTGAACTCTACCTAGCTGTTAACTATTCTGCAGTGACAGATTCCTATTAGCTTTTTTTACTGGTTTGGACCTTCGATTATTATTTTTTTCTTTCCAAAACATGGCACCTGCTGAATGAGACTACCTGCTGCTTTCTGACCCCTCTTCCAACGCTGCTCTGGAGGTCAGACCAACAGAATCACAGAATGTTTGGGATTGGAAGGGGCCTCCAAAGCTCCTCCAGTCCAATCCCCCCATTGCCGGAGCAGGATCACCCAGACCAAGTCCCACAGGAACTCGTCCAGGTGGGTTTGAAACGTCTCCAGAGAAGGAGACTCCACAACCCCCCTGGGCAGCCTGGGCCAGGCTCTGGCACCCTCACTGCAAACAAGTTCCTCCTCAGATTCAAGTGGCACCTCCTGTGTTCCAGCTCACACCCGTTACCCCTTGTCCTGTCCCTGGTGCCATCGAGCAGAGTCTGGCTCCATCCTCCCGACACTCGCCCTTTCCGTATTTCTAACCATGACTGAGGTCCCCCCTCAGTCTCCTTTTCTCCCAGCTCCAGAGCCCCAGCTCCCTCAGCCTTTCCCCAGCAGGGAGATGTTCCCCTCCCTTCAGCATCTCTGGGGCTCTTCGCTGGACTCTCTCCAGCAGTTCCGTGTCCAGTCCAACCCCCTTGTCCTGGCAGAAGAAGATGCTGAACGAATGGGTTGGGTACCTGAGGCTGGTGAGAAATGAGCAGGGTCGCTGTGGGTAAATGGGGGCACTGCAAAAAGTACCTGAAAGGGAATCAAGCTCCTTTCTGCTCCCAGTAACACCGGTGTTATTTCAGAGCAGACCCGCTGGAATTAGGGGAGTTATCCTGGCTTAACACCAGCGTAATTGAGAGCAGAATCTGGCCCCGTGCTCTTGGCATGACTACTTTTTTGGCAGATTTGGCCACTAATGCTCTCCGTGGGCTTTGAGCTTACGTTTAATGGCATTACATTTATTTTAATATTTTTTTAAATAGCTAGTGTAAATTGATTCCACTCAAGAAAAAAAGAAAAAGAAAAGGAAAAAAAGAGCCCTTTACCTACCAGCGTTCATTTGTATTTCAAATGGCCCATTACATTTTCACTAACAACCATTAGAGCTGTGTGAGCTTATTGAAGCTTGGTCTTGGACTGAAACTGTAAAAACTGCCAGCTCCGGATTTTTAAATATTTTTTCTTTTTCATGCAATGCTGAAAATAGCACCAGGAAAGGGCTTTTTTTATTATTATTGTAGTACATGACTACGTCACCTGAAATACGGTTAAGCTGCGGTGAAGAAATATGCTGCATTATTTTTTTAGGTCCTCCAGTGGAAAATGTGGGCATAGCTTGGATCAACTCTGATAAGCTGGTCAATATATTAATAATAAATCTTTCAGATTTAGTCAGAGCCACTCACTGCAATTTTAGTTTCGATTCAAAGAAGCCTGACAAGGAGTTGGTTCAAAACTTCGAGAAGCCATAAGCAAAGAAAGCAATTCAAGCATGAAAAAGGAAGGGAAATAAAACAACTTACATGGATTTCCACTCATGCCTGGTGATAATCCTAAATGCAACACGTGGGATATAATGGTCGCAGCTAGAAGAACACATGATCCTGATGTCTGTGTTAGCTGGCGCTGCAGCGGGATGGAAAAGCCAGGTGGGAACCACAAATCTTTTGGAGACAAGAGTGGAATGGAGGTAGAGGACCTGCTGAGTCTTACGTCCCGTGGCTTCTCTGGTAGTGCTCCCCATGGATGTCACCCAAAGCCTCTCTCCGGGGCTTGGGATGATGCACTGGTCCTTCGGTCCTCTGGAAACAGGGGTTATTTCTTGGGGAGAGTGCAGACCAGCTGTATCTTCCCATAGCCCATTTGTCTTAGAGGTCGGGGCATCCCCCGCTCTGCTGCCAAATTGTTGCACGCTGCTAATCTCACCTCTTATAATTGTTAGATTAATTCGAATGAGTAAAGCAAGAGTGTTAATACAGATAATTATCCTTTTACCATCCTCAGAAGCTTTGCTGCTCCTCCCATCACAGCTCTTGATATTTTCTCCTTGCAATCCTCCTCCCATACTGTGCCATTGGCAGGTCCCATCCTTTTACATGACTTCTTCCAGGTCATTGGTACTTAGAGTGAATAGTGCTGTCCTGACATTGATCTTCTTGTGCTCCAGTAGTCACTAAGAACACACAATATTAGGTTATGGCATTGATTTCATGGATTTCAATTTTTTTCCCAATCATGTTCTTGTTAAGCACCTTGTAAAATACATCATGTCACATGCTCATCTCTTCGGTTTCATGGCGAAATGAATCCACTGCAGACAATCGCTTTCATACTGGGAAAATTCATCCTCCCCAGGACCGAGGAGTTATCAGCGTTTAATTCAGAGCCACGAGCTCTGGGGAAACTTGAGGTCAGTCTTTAGCATCCAGTACAGTATTTCAAATTATCATAATTTGCGAGCAAACGGACAAGCCGGCTACTGAAAATGGGTACCACGATCTAATAAAAACCTAATAAAACTTTCACAGTCACTCTCGCACTCTCGGGGGAGTATTATGCAATCCCTGCCACCATGGCAAGAGCCGTCTCCTTCCAGCTAATCTGCTGTGAAAGGCAGGTGCAGGCAGAACCTAAACAGCTTTTCATGTCCTCGCCGGCAAGCTGGGCTTTTTTCGGATGAACTCCGGACACTTTTGGTAGGCAGAGAAGTCACTAATAATACTTTTCAAAGTAGCTGTACTGTGGTTTGATGAGAGAGGAGATAATGTGGCCACAAGGCTTGGGATGTGTAAACACACACACAATTTCATTAAGTGCTCTCCCTAATTATTTTATATATTAATGTGCTGCTGTCACTGCTTGCCGGGTCGTCTTCCACGTGGAGTGTAGAGCTAAAAAGACATCAAAGAGAATTTAACTGCTTAGAAGGGTCCGTTTTCACAAGACAGCAGGACCTCTACATACAAAGTGTCGTAAACCAGAAATGGCAACCAAATGCCCACGACATTGATACAAGTGATATATGCAAAATAACTGCTCCAAAAAATGGTGCACTTCAAAATATAGAGGTTACAGCAGGTAGGAGGCGCGTGTGCATTTAGCTGAAAAACTGCTCCACCTGGTTTTCATAGATTCATAGAATGTTTGGGGTTGGAAGGGACCTCAAGAGATCATCAGGTCCAACGCTCCTGCCAAAGCAGGATCACCCAGGGCAGGCCATACAGGAACACATCCAGGAGGGTTTTGAAAGTCTTCAGAGAAGGAGACTCCACAACCTCCCTGGGCAGCCTGGGCCAGGCCCCGTCACTCTCACAGTGAAGAAGTTCCTCCTCATGCTGAGGTTGAACTTCCTATGTTCAAACTTACATCCATTATTCTTTGTTCTATTGCTGGACACCACAGAAAAGAGCCTGGCCCCCTCCTCCTGACACCCACCCCTCAGATATTTACAGACATTGATAAGATCCCCTCTCAGCCTTTTCTTCTCGAGACTAAACAGCCCTGGTTCTCTCAGCCTGTCAGTGGTTTTGGTGCCACTGAACAGACCCAGCAGGACCCAGTGGTTACAAAAGCAGTGATAATATTTCTTTTTGCCTAAAAATCAAACTTAGCATTCCTAAGGGTAAGGTTTTGCTTTTACTGTTGGGAGATTTCACTGTTCTCGAGCATGAGATGGATTTCAACATTTCTGATTCCTCTTAATAGATTTGGTCACCACCAAAATATAGAATCCTAGAATGGTTTGGGTTGGAAGGGACCTCAAAGATCATCTAGTCCAAGCCCCCTATTGTGGCAGGGACACCTCCCACGAGACCAGGTTGCTCAACGCCCCATCCAGCCTGGCCTTGAGCACATCCAGGGCTGGAGCATCCACAGCTTCCCTGGGCAACCTGCTCCAGTGTCTCACCACCCTAATGTTTGCGCTGTCTTGACGTCACCTACACAGCCCAGTATATGGAGGTGAACACCAATTGCATGGACACCCGGATCTGTTTGAATAATCAATGCAGAAGAGCTGGGTGGAATGATGCTTGTCTCCCTTAATCTTAAGTAAATTTGGAGTTCTTGTATTTAAATCAACAGAGCTGAAGTGCCTGGAGACAAAATACCAGCATCTGACTCTTCCTTCATCCAAGTTTATGATACCCTATGAAAAGCCGGGGTACAGAGCTATGAAATAAGGACCGATCATGGGAGGGAAAAGATAAAAATCTCTTTGTTATTCTTTCTCAACCTTCAGAATACCAAGTAAAATATTAAAAAAAAAAAATAAATGTTTCCATGACATGATGGATGCAACCCATTTGAAAGTTTTATTGAGCTTTACTCTAGTGCAAATCTTAAAAATACTATAGAAATGATATCAAGATGTTCAGTAAGGTTCCAAGCAGTATTGTAAGTAAATGTAAAATTGATTTCGTATTGGAAATAGATGCTAGGCAGATTTTGCATATGAAGAGCGATGAAATTACATTTATTGCTGGTTTTTTTCTTTTTTTTTTTTAAAAAATAAAGCACTTCAGCTCAGGTAATAATTGTACAGTCTATTATAATGATCCCAGGAGGTGCTTAACAGTACTGCAATTCGAAGTTTTTACACTTTTATTTTTCATTTGAAGAAAAACTTGTCACAATAAAAGTGATGCATTAAGAGAACATCTCTTCCCTCTTTTTTTCTTTTTTAATTTTTTTATTATGCATATTTAGATTATTTCCACGAAATTGCTTATCAAATCCCCTAGGCCCTTAAAGATAAGTGAACAGTTACCCATTTGTGTTAACTCTGGGATATTGTGCAAGAATTTGTGATGGGACAATGAGAAGATAAAGCGCTCTCTGAGATTAATATCTGCTTTTCGTTGCATCCAAGGGCCAGGTTTTCAAAGCTCTGTAAGGATCCAATGATCAGTGCCTCGTGGGGGATTCCAGGCAGCTGGATTGTCACATCAGGAATCAGACCCTCTGAGGGTCAAAAATTCCCATTAGTTTGTCTATCCTTATTTAGAGGTGTTAAATCTGGATTCTGAGGTTCTAAAGCACTGTTGTGTTTCAGCAGAGAGACTCACTGTAACTGCAGCCCTTGTTTCGGAGATAGGTTTGATTTCACACACCACATTGACTTTTTCTTCCTTAGATTCACAGAATACGTTAGATTGGAGAAGACCTCCAAGATCATCAAGTCCACCCGTTCCCCCAGCACTGCCAGGGCACCACTGCCCCGTGTCCCTCAGCACCACATCTCCACGGCTTGGAAACCCCTCCAGGGATCAGGGGGACTCCACCCCTGCCCTGGGCAGCCTGGGACAATTCATAACAACATTGACATGTTGCAAAGTAAATCTCTATACACAAGGTAATTTAGGATACTCTTACTACCTATTCTTTTCTCCAACCAAAGAGTGAGATTTTTTCCAGGATTTGCCTAACATTTTTTTCTGAGTGATTTCACTTCACTGGCCCATCGCTCGGTTTCTGATAAGCTCATGATGGCCCTGCAGAGAGAAACAGCAGTGGAAAGTGTCATCTGTTGGTCCTTCAAACAAACCTGAGTGACCCATGACTCTGCCGCTGAGAAAGGACATGGAAAACCATGTGCCTGCTAGATAAATGAACCCTGACTGTGATGACACAGAGAGAATTAGGCTGTAGGGTCTTGCTACTGTCCCTAAAATTTAGCTTGCCGTTGACTTCTTTTCCTTCTACTCTGTCTTATTGAGGCCACCTTTGGAATATTATGGACAGTTCTGGGATCCCCAGTTCAAGAGAGACAAGGAGCTACTGGAGAGAGTCCAGCAAAGGGTACAAAGCTGCTGTGGGGCTGGAGCATCTCTGTGTCCAGGCAAGGCTGAGAGCCCTGGGGCTGTGGAGCTGGAGAAGAGCAGCCTGAGAGGGGAGCTGAGCAATGCTGAGCAAGAGCTCAAGGGCCCGNTGAACTCATGCAGTAAAGAAGAGTGATTATACATCCTGTATGTAATCACGGAACATATGTTGGAATGGCACATGAAATCTGGGCACACTTTACCCATGTAGTAAAGACCAGGAAAATTATGAACAAGCTACAGAAGGAAAACAACTTGCCAAAATTTTCCAAACCAAGCAGGAGGTTCCAGCGAGCTGGAACTCCACACGGTATATTCTTGAGGGGGTTTTGGAACAGAAACCTGGACATGTCTATAGCATGTTGGCAATGCTCATGATATAAAGAGCAGATGTCCTCACCTCCACCCACACGATTATGGCTGCCAGCTTTTCTAATATCTTCTGCCTGATGAACTGTCCAGTTGCAAGAATTTAGGCAGAAAAATATAAATGGTATTTGTGAATTAGGGATGTTTTCCTAGATGCTAACCTCCCAGAACCATGCCATAAGGCAGCGTTGGACAAGGGGAAAAAAAAGAAAGCAATCCAAACCATGATTAGCACTGGGGAGGAAATTCAGATTGTTAGATGTTAGATAAGCATGTTTGTTTTTAAAAAGGAAATTTCTGAAAGCTTATAATTGGTAAAAATGATTAAGAGTTCAAAGATTAGAGGAGAAATTCCTACTTCGAGATAAGAAAAAAAAGCAGCTTGAAAAGTATGAGGAGCAAAAGGAATTACAAGTTGTTTTCTAGATACAAACGGTAGAACAACTGTCAATACACAGAAAAGATGAGGAAGTTGAATAAATGTTTTCATTTTATCATACGCAAAGAAGCCAATTTTAGCTCTCCTATCCCAAACTTTCCACATCGATCACAAATCAGCGCAATGGGAAACAATAGCTACTAACGATGGTGCCAGGTGAAATGCTGGCCTGGAAAGCGAAGTATTCAATTAACAAAGCACTAATGGGGGGACCCCCACGGCTGCCCATTGGTGTGGTTATCGCTGCTCCGTGACTTGGTAATCAGCGCGTGGTTATGAAGCCAGTCGCTGAACAAGCCCCAAATTATCAACTGGAATCAGGACTTACCAGCATTTGGCAGGTTTCATCGGCGTGGTTCGATTTATCGTGCGTATCCACAACCTGGAAGAAGGCATAAAATTATTGATGAATAGGGTACCAATGTGCGAGGATGGCAGGCAGGGAGGAGGACAGGACATTGCAGGCAATAACTGGAGGACACTTCAACCATCAAAGTGGACAAGGAGCTACATTTGGGTTCCCAGTGCGATGCAGCAGCTGGAATGGGGAGCACTGGGGAACCAGATGACAGCGGTTATAGGGACCTCATTATTTCACTTCTTTACTGGGCACGCCTGGCTATTTAGGGCTGGCAGAGGCTGTTGACCACAAAGGCTGTGGTTCAGCAGAAGAAGTTTCTGAGGAACAAACAAGCTCATGATTAATGAGCATAGAGCTTTTAGGGAAGGATTTCATGGTGCGGTTTATTTAGCTTATCAAAGGGAAGGTTAAGGATGATTTGACCATGGCCTATACACACCCACATGATGAAGTGAACTTTAATAATGGGCACTTCCATCTATCAGACAAAGATATAACAAGGTCAGTGGCTGGAAATAAATTCAGAAGAGTAATTAAGGTACATGTTTTTTAATGTTGAGAGTGATGAGCTGACACAAGAGCATACTAGGAAGCATGGCAAGTTCCCTAACTTTAATTATTTTTAAGAGGTGTTGTTTTGCTCAAAACCATATTTTTCTAATTCAGGCTGCTCAGGGAAATTCAATGCTGAGGCCAAACTACCCGATCACAGTCAGTCCTTCTGGCTTCGCAATTTGTAAATCTGGTAGTGTGAAAAAGGATGCGCTGCCAGTAAACCAGTGTTCACAGCTCATACTGAAAAAAAAAACCCCAACACAACAACAGTAACAGCTATTATTTGTTACCAAAGTGTATTTATAAATATGGAACAAGTCTGCACCCTGGCAGACAAGCTGGCAGGAAGCTCAGTGTTAGCGCTGCTCCCAAGGTCTTCCCCGCAGATGCTGTGGCTGGAAGCTTGGGCAGCCAAAAACACCCTCCCCATCTTCCCGTTGCGTTCAGGGGCCATCCAGCAGCATGATCCCTTCCTCCCCCCTTGCAAAACTCCCAAGGTCTTGGAGGAAAAAAAAATTTGCACATGATCCAGCTGGTGACTTCCTTGGCTGGGGAGACAAATGTCTCCTGGGAAGGGTGGATGAGGCAGCCAAAATGGTTGGAGGGACCAAGGAGGTGGCTGAAATATCATCACCTTGTCCCAGATGAGAACTGGAGATGAAGACAAGTGCATCTCTCACCTTCTGAGCGAGCCTCTCCACAGGCTATTCTGGAGCAACCCAAATTGCAGCCCTGCATGGCCCCTTCTCAACGCATGACATTAGTCTGGTAATTTCCCTCCACTTTATTGGCTTAGCTTAATTAAACTTCAGTTACCACTTTCCTTCCAATTAAAGATTTATTTTTTTTCACTCCTGGAATAAATAAAATAATGGGGGCACTGGGAGCAAATGGAAATGGCAACAGGGAATGTCCTTCTCAATTAAATTCCTTTGCTTAAATTTTGTGTTCCTCAAAACAAATCAAGCTGGGGGTTGGTTCTGGTTGGCAGCCACTGGATTTCCAATAAAGTAGCTCTTATTATATTGCACAAAAGAGAAGCATGGGCAGAAAGTTGTCATGAAGAAGAAAGGCTCCCATTAAATGAAATAAAGAAGAATACATGAGAATAAGGTTTCTAAAAGCACTGCTATTCAAGAAAGGAGTCTGCAACTTCTGTGTCAAGTTTATCAAGGCGCTCGAGTTCTCTCGCAGCGTATAACCTATGTAAATAGCACCAATAAAAATATACCAATTTCCATCTCTATTTTGATTACCTTACAGTGAGTACAGAATATAATAAACTCCCAGTTCTATAATGAATTCAAACAAACAACCAACTACCCGAATCCCCAAGCAGGCCTTCCCTAAACGAAGCTGAGAATAATTTGGGGATATAAACTCTCGTTGTGTTATTTGGAAATGCGTGTTTCATTAGCGTCGTTTGGTTTTCCTGGTGTTACACGTACGATATTGGTTCCCGATGAACAGCTTAAAACAACAGGCAGTTGGGAAGTAAAGGAGCACAAGGTTTTTTTCCATGCAAAGGAAGGAGGTCGTTTGCATTTTTATCCCATTAATTTCTTCCTGTTAAAATAGGTAAAAAGAAGAGGGGGGAAAAAAAAAGGAAATAGTTTCTGAATCAAAATGTTTTTTGCCCAGTGGAGTTCTGGTAATAAAGAGTAAAAATGCACGAGATAATTGTTAACACTTTGCAGAAGTGCCCCTGTAGCGCTTGGCGGGGAGCGCGTCTGCTCAGCCCCGGGGGACCGGGTTGGGGGCTCCGCACCGCTCAGCATCTCACAAAGAACCAGAGCTGGTGATGCTGGGCTGGAGATACCTTCTCCTTTACAGCCCGATGTGTCCTGAGCAGCCTTTACAGATTACCCAGTGCTTAAGAGGACAAATCGCAGCCGAGGAGGGTCTATTTACCTTGCATTAGGCATTGAAAGCCTGTAGGGGGAGATTTCTTATTACTCTTTAAAGTAAGTGAAGCAGCAGAAGGATTGTAATGCTTATGGGTATTATTTCTTGCTGGAGGTTTCTCTTCTTTAAAAGGCTCCAGCCTTTAAATGAGATGAAAAGACCAGATGCTGCTGCAATATTAAATCTAAATAGATTTTTTTTTTGTACATCTAGTATTTAATATAGAGATATAATATTAAGTTTTCATCTAAATTAGTAGCTGTAATTGTTTAGGAGTGAGGTACTTAGTGATTTCCAGGTTTTAAACCTGTATAAATTACAGGGACAGAGACCTGAGACCCTTTTCTGTCTCTGGGCTGACCCAAAGAGGAAAGACTTAGAAGAAAGCTGAGAGAGTTGGGGTTGTTCAGCCTGGAGAAGAGAAGGCTTTGGGGATATCTTCTTCAGGTCTTTCAGTACTTCTAGGGGGGCCTACAGGAAAGATGGAGACAATCTTTGGAGCAGGGCCTGGTAGGACAGGACAAGGGGGATGGGTTGGAACTGACAGAGGGAGATTGAATATGGAGAGAAGGGAGAAATTGTTGTTGCTGAGGGTGGGGAGAGCCTGGCCCAGGTTGCCCCGAGAGGTGGTGGCTGCCCCATCCCTGTCCCCATTGCAGGGGAGGTTGTTGGGGGCTCTGAGCAACCTGCTCTGGTTGCAGATGGCCCTGCTCCCTGCAGGGGGGTGGAACTAGATGAGTTGGAAAGGTCCCTGCCAACTCAAACCATTCTGCGATTCTATGATCCAAAGCATCAGCCAGTCCTTGGACATTGAGATCATGGTCCTTGAATCACACGTGCTGGTGCAATTGAGCCACTTGGAGAGGACAGAGGGGAGGCGAAGGGCTGAATTTCCCCAGGACTGCACCCTGGGTGAGTGCTGTCACTGCACAAATTCTCTGGGACTGAATCTGCTGGAGGTCAACCAAGCAATCAAGAGAAATTCAAGAAAGAAACGCAACATTTTGCATGTTGGTTGGAGCACCAGCCTAGGAGGGAGGCTGATGGAGGTGGCCACATCACTGCCAGGGTCTACATACTTTTGTGCCCCCTATTTAGTGAAGGAGGGAGTCTTATGGGGAGGCCTTACCCCCCCCCAAGTCAGCATGTCCTCTGCTCCAAGGATACACTGCCTGTCTGCATGAACTAGACCTTCTGGAGTTGGTGCTGCCAGCATTTCTTTGTGTGCAAAGCTCTGCTTTTATCTGTGTCACTTCAAGAAATACCCCCCGTTCTCCAAGGCACCTATTTGCGCAGATTAACCTGACAAAGGAGGTGATTTTATAGCATATTAGAGTCAATTCTGTTTTCAAGTGACACCCAGTAGTAGTGACGGAGGGTTTTTCAGTGGAAATCTGAGAAGCACTGTAGATCAAGGCTTTTTTTTATATACGAAGTGTACGGATTTCATCTCTTGTAGCAGGTAATTTTCTACAAGTGACCCAAAGCCCTGAGTTTGCAGACACCCATGTACAAGTTTAACTTCACGTGTATGACTAGTCCCCATATAGCAATGGGATTAGAAACCCTGTTGTCAGAAATCAGAAGCTAAAAGCCCCAAACAGCCCTTTCACACATTCATCCCTCACACAGCCCCTCTCTCAGGTATTTGTGTACCGAGGGGGAGAGACTGGAAATAAAACAGCATCTCAAAGAAATCTGCAATTTATTTTTTTAAGCGGCGAGGAGCAGCTTAGTTACACTGTCTGTACTTCATGGAACAAGAAACCAAACACTGTAAGTGGAAAGGCAAACAATTGCTTCGCTCAGGAGAACTTTCAAAATAACACCTTCCCAAGCAAAAAAAACCCCACATATAAAAATCTGCCTTTTAACCCACCGACATCTGCAGGCATTGCAACACCCTGTGCCAGCCTCAGCTTCTGAGCTCAGGAAATCCGGAGTTTTTCCCACTTGATGGGAAAAATTATCCAGAGCCTTTAAAATGTGACCTCGCATAATGTAACAGGCTGGTAAATTGGTTAGATTTCCAGACTTTTTATATGAGGTTGCGTTATAAAGATGATCAGTACCTGGGCCTCATTACAGAAAAGCTGCAGCGTCTCGGTGCCACCCTCATGGCACAGAGGGCCAGAAAGCACAAAGTCCCTCGAGGTAAATGCTGGAGCCCAAGAAGTGGAGGGGTGACACTAATTCTTTTTCAAAGGGTAAGGTAAAAAAATGTGGGTAAAATTGCACACAAAGGTGCTTGTGTGTGTAGGGGCACACCACGAGGTTGTTCGAGGGAAAAGCATCCTCCAGGATGCTGGAGAAGGCTCTAGGTTAAGGACCTGGTACACAAGGAGCTACATGGGTATGGCAGACGGTACAACCCTCCATTGCTAGCATCAAAAAGTAGAGCTAGAAGATTCTGTGGTGGGACTGATCCATCCATGGTTACATCTATGGCTACGCACCACTCAGCCACTTCCCCACCACCCTTCCTGTGGGATGGGAAGGAGAAGTGGCAAAAAGAGAGCGGTGAGCCCCTGGGGCATGAGATAGGGACAGTTTAATAAAACAACACACAGAGAGAAGAAAACAACAACAGTAATGATAGTACTGATGAAATGAGAGACAAAGCAAGAGATGGACTTTACCTGTGCCCAGGATGCCAACTTCCTCTGTTCAGGCCATGCTGAGACCTCTCACTGAAGTAAGCTGAAACCAGACAGCTCCACCCTAGCCCAACCCTCCCCTTATATAGGGGCAGGACAAAGTGTGGTATCAACCATCCCCTTGGCTGGTTGGGTTGTTTATCCCAGCTGGGATGCCTCCAGCTGCAGCCCCTCCCAACTGATTGGGCAGCAGCTGCTGGGGATAATTAACCCCAACCAAACCTAGGACCTAGAGCTGGAAGCCTTTGTGGTAGGACTGATCATACCAGAGCTGAGCACTTGCACTGGGACTGGAGGACACATGGAGAGGAGTGGTGCAGTCTGCACCTCGTCTGGCAGGATCCCCAAAGGATTCAGTGATTCTGCAGGGGTTGTGGGAACATCCAGGAGATTTCGTTTTCCACGACACTTGTGTTATTTCTTATTAGAAAAAATCCTGGCAATGTTTTGCCTTATTCTGAGTGCTCGCAGCTCTCCTCTTGTCTCATCTTGCAGATGGCGAGGAAAGCTCTCACGGAGCTATTAGCTCCATCGATAGCAAGTGCATTGACCAAGTGGCTTCATCATCGCCATTGCAAGCTATCGCTAAAAATTCTTTAAGTAGGCCTCCGTACAATACAGTGTCAATTAAGGGGCTATTCCTCTGCATGCCAGCATGTCAAATAGCCATTGTCTGAGTTCAATAACCCTCTCTAATTAAGTATTTACTAGATTCCACTATTAAGCCACTATTAAGCATCTTAAAACCCTTTATTTATTATGTATTAATCGATAGCCCTTTCAGACTATTGCATAAGTTAATGAAGTGGTTACAGGTCCTTTTGTTTTAATACGCTTAATGCTGCTGAAAAATAGGAAATTTACTCGAAGAAATACAGGTAATATTAAAAATCTGGTAAATCCAAGTAAGAAATGCAGGCTGAGAGCTAAATGAATGCATCAGCACCCACCGTTCATGCACATACACCAGCTCATTCCTCTTTTCCCCATCCTCCCTGTCTCGTGGTGACAGAAACAAGGGACAACTCTCACCCTGGAGACTCAGCCTGAAGTTAGGATTCCACTCCTTGCCTCACTTCCCATCCTCTTTCCCAATTTCTCTTTCAGCCTGATACAGATCCGGGCGAATAAAAATTTCATCTACAGGAACATCACTTTGTTTGCCATTAATTTGATAAAGATTTCCCCACCATCGCAATATTGTGAATATGTTTACCCAAGGAAACAGCCGTGAATCCAGCAGCCTAATCGAAATCCACAAAGGAACTCTGAAGTGCTTACAATCCTCTGCTCCCTTTTGGATTTCTCCCAATACCTTCACTTAATGATCACAAACTCGAAAATGCTCGCATTGAACCAAATGTCTTAGACTAATTATGTGCTAGTATCTGATAACATTTTGCCACAAAAATGTTTGTTTGAATGTATCTTATCAAAGTAATGTTTGTGCCCAGGATTAGCCACTGCTTGGCTAAAGATTTATGTAATCAGCTTATTTTAAGATTAATTCATGAAAAAAAATACAAATACCTATTACCACTTAATTTGTATAATAGATATTTACTATATTTTAACAGTGCAATTAAAAATTAATATGGACTGTTAAACCATAAGGTCATGTAAACACTCCACTATTTATTTGGTAGTTCACTTATCTTTTATCCCAAGATGTGATTATGCAGCCCAGACCTTTCAGGTTTGCAGAACGGAGAAAGGTCACAAGTGAAATGAGATGAATATTCTCAACTCACTCCCGAGCAGACATGTACACAGCAACGCACTGTCTCCGCTCATTCATCACTCTCCGGCTTGAGAGGTGGCAGAGGTTTCGGAGCATGGAAGTGGATTGATGGAGCCCAAGAGGTGAGTTGTCCCTCGGGTGGGAAGCGAACGCTACTGAAAGAGAGTCAGATAAAACCATCTGTTGCCCCAGTCCTTTCTTTAGCCCAGGCTCCACTTTATGAGCAGACAGTGTTTTTCGTGTCTTTGATGATCAGATTTTGGTCTTGACTATGAGGTTAAAATGTCGGCAGCTTCAAAGTCTGCTGTGTTAGTTTCCTCTATGCACATTTGAGCTTCCCAAAAGTTTCTATTCCATTTGTATCCTTAATTAGCTCTTTTTCTTGCACATTTGCCCTCTGTCCATCCATGTCCAGGCTTGCAGTGCGTTTTAGAAACCTGATGTATTATTGTGGGTATTGGAAAACAGATCTTACCATAAACTGTCTTCCCAGTGCCCCTCCACAAAGGGTTATCGCCATGACAGGAACTCCCCAGAGGACCACCCTGCAAAGGGCAAGAAGAGGAAAAGGGCTGAAAACTCCTCTCTTCAGTTGAGTCCATTTCCAGGCCCTCTAAGTGGCCCTGCTTTGCCAGGGGGTTGTTGGACTTGATGATCTCTGGAGGTCCCTTCCAACCTCTACCATTCTATGATCCCGTGATTCCAACTCCCACTAAAGTCACTGGTAAAACTACGACTGGGATCCCACCAGCACCCGGTGTTTGATACTCACCCGAAGAGCTGTACCCTTAAGGTTTGCAAAACTAGACTCAAAATCTCCTAGGAATAAACGCTAGACAGATTTTTAGTAGCTTAAGCATGCCTGTGGAGTAAAAATAACAAAAGGCTAATTTTTCTGTCAATATTTTGGCACTCTAGTTTCAGTCGGAGGTTAAATCCAGAAGGGCACAGGCCGGCAAAGTTAAACACAATTTGTAAATGAGGTTTTGGGTTTTGCTGATCTTCAAATAAATTTGTGTTTCGAGATGAATTTTAATCCAAACAAAAATATTTCCTCTGTGGAAGGCTCCCAAATATCAAATTCAAGCTGTTTTAAAACTGCAGTTACTCACCTGAACTCAAGATTTTAAATCCAGGAGCAAAACCTAAGGAATTCTCTCCTGCTGGTTCTATTAGCATTTCAGAAGGAGGTCCTACGTCCTCTATAGGCATAGTCCATATCGCCATTTAATAATTCAGGCTTGGCTAGCAAAGCATGGATGTGTCACAGTTAAAAGTCCACAAAAAGACACATCCATATGTTCAAGGTACATCTTGAAAGAAAGATTCCCAAAGCGGGTTTTTTAGGGACACACAGGTCAGCACTGTGGAGCTGCTTGATTCAGGCCTGAGAGCTGAATGTGCCACTAATAGCATAGTCAAGGGTAATATCTGACCATGAAAAAAATTTGAAGGCCCTTGCTTATCAATCAATTATCAAGTAATTATCAATTGCCATTCAACTGTTGGCATACCAAGCCAATCTAAGATGCTTGCTGTGTCGATGCCACTTTTCCAGCAGCTGCGTGTCAAGCAAATTGTTGTTCCACAATAATTTCCAGGTTTTAAAAATATTTATTTACAAATAACCACGGCCAGATTAAGTAAGCTTGAAAGCCCTTAGTATTTTTGTGTCAGATGAGAAGAAAATGTCATTGCTCTTTATCAGGGAGACTTTGTTACAGCCTTCCAGTATCTGAAGGGGCCTACAAGAAAGCTGGGGAAGGACTTTTTACAAGGGCTTGTAGTGATAGGATGAGGGGTGATGGCTTCAAACTGGAAGAGGGGAGATTTAGATTAGAAATTAGGATGAAATTCTTCACTCCGAGGGTGGTGAGACACTGGCACAAGTTGCCCAGAGAATCCGTGGATGTTCCATCACTGGAAGTGCTCAAGGCCAGTTTAAACAGGGCTTTACACAACGTGGTTTAGTGGGAGGTGTCCCTGCCCATGGCAGGGGAGTTGGAACTGGATGATCTTTGAGGTTCCTTCCAACCCAAACCATTCTATGATTCTTTATCTTTACTGGTCCAAAGGTGTCATCACCTGTAAGGTCGGAGTTGGTTGTTGGTGGTTGGTGCATGGTTACAGAGCAGTAAAACGCTCCTGTTCTACCAGATTTGAGAAGAATAAAACTCCACCAATGCTATCCACACAAGAACAAACAAAACTGTTTCCTCAGTGCTGTGCATGGCAAAATATAATTGTAGTTATTCCGGAAAGCTCTGACAGACTATCTCGCAACTTTGAACTGCTGATATAAATCATTAGATTGCAAAGCATTTCTGAGGGAAAAACAAATTAAAAGGTCAAGTCTTTAACACACAAACATGCAAAAACCTCCACAATATTAATTATTTTCAGTGTAATGTAATACTAACCACTGCATATAGTTCCGTCACCGAAGAGGAAGAATTTAATTGTGTCAGTGTGATTGTCCTGGGAATTCGGGAGCCTGCCGTAGGTAGGGAGCTTGATTTCAGCCCGAGAACGCATCAGCAGCCTGTATTGAAAAGGTATTTCCAGTCCTCATGCGTGTGCCACTGAATAGCTGAGGTGTCTACCCTCTGCAAGCACCTAAATACAGAAGTATTATCTCATGGACAAGAGGAAAAGAAGAGGTTAGTGTATATATATTAACTGCCTATCATAAGTTAAGCAAGAAATGTGGAAATAATGATGGCAAAACTCTCATGTTTCCTACCAAATGGTAGCTTGGGTGATTGCAGACTAATACAGCATCACTGCCATGCTTCTCAAGGATGAGTTTTAGGACCTTTTTGGACCTCTGGGCACAGGAGGCAAAATTTTATGACCCGTTCTATGGTCAGCATGCATTTGTGAGATGTTCTTGCACTCAGCTGGGCTTTATTTTTGCTCCCCTTGTCCTGCAGTGAAGAAAAGTGGTCCCAAAGCGTGGTAACTTTCTGTTCACTTAGGGATTTTGTTTGGTTTAGTCTCTTGTTTAGTTGAACTCTGGATAGCGAGAAAGAAATATGGGTTTGTTGCTGATACTTTCCTTCAGATTTGTGTTGTTATAACACAAAATTATTAAAACCATGTAGCAGTTTCAGGTTAATTTGTAGCTATATTTGCTGGCTTATTTCATTGCATTATTAAAACATTTAGTACCGTATGTGTCATTAATATTCCAAAAAGTAATTAGCATATTTAATCAAAAACAATTAGGAGCAAACGTTGCTTCCCCTTTTAAGTTGTAAAATATTTATGGCTGAAATAAACAAATGGGAAACCAAAAAGCACTTTGAGGTGTTGATTTCACGCACAGAAAACAAAACAAAAAGAACCACCCAAAAGCAAAAAGGAGAAGACGCCTTCCGGCCTCCAGCCTGTCCCTGGTGGGTTTCTGCATTTCTTTCTCTTGAGGATGTCAATCATCATGTTTCCATTTTAAAACAATCGAGTTTTGTTCCAGTTTCCCCATCTTGTAGTAAAAGAAGATAGGAGGATGAGGGAAAATGGATCTTGGAGCCAGCTTTGGCTAGACCTTTCCTGTGAGACACAACCGTGGTGGACACCAGTTTGAGGGTCTTGATGCAATGGGCAGGCCTAAGAGATGGAAAAGCTAAAAATGTAGTTGATCCTATCGGAGTCATGCTCCAACAAATTCATTGTTCTTTGTGAAATGGAGGGCAAGGAAAATGAGACAATACAAAAGAGTTCCCTCTCTTTCTGTTGGGCTTTTGGAGGTCTCATTGAAAGAAGCCATGGAACACTACATCGCAATACGTCTTTGACAGTTGTAAGTGTCCATCCCTGGAACCATTCCAGTTGAGGTTGCCCAGGGCTCTGAGCAACCTGCTCTAGTTGAGGATGTCCCTGCTCCCTGTAGGGGGTTGGACCAGATGAACTTGAAAGGCCCCTTCCAACCTAAACCAGTCTGCAATTCTATGATTCCATGAAATATTTGACCAGAGCTTCAAAATAAGATTAGCCGGTTGGCTTCATGACCTTGTGGCCATTTCGTCTCCTGTTTCCTTTGCCTAACTGCATCCTCTCCATCAGCTCTGTTGACACACAGTTAATATTCAGGGGGACATCCCACCCATCAATTTTTCCCACGACAGCACCTACCAAACAGATAATACTATTCCGATCACCATCATATCCTCTGCTGTTGGGTTAGTTTTTAATTCTTGAGCAGGAGCAGCACTTTTCCAAGTGCTTAGCAAGTGGTTTTGTGCTGATGCACTGAGATATCAACGGGGACTTTATGGGGAGTTTGCTGGTTGCTCTGTTCTTTTACATTCTAATAACTCAACAGGACACAAATCCTTTGTTTTCTGCTTTGCAGAGAAATAAGTAATTTGCAGGGATTCGAAAAGAGCCCAAAACTCCATCCTGGACAGGGTGGATCAGGTGCTGCGGGGATGGAGCAAGCTGGAAAGCGGCGCCCCACGCAGGTTTATAAATAGGCTGCGTTTCTCATCCTAAAACATCGCTCCACTTTGGCGGTCGTGCTGTAAATTAGCACGCTCCTCTTTAAGCAGAGTCAAAAGAAACAAAATCCATATGTAACACCGCTGCCTTCAACACGTGAGGGGAGGGAGGGGAAAAAAAATAAAAACCCTTATGAAATGCGGAAAACATTTGTTCAGGTCTCCAAGGAAAATGAAGTCAAACCAAACAAGCATATAATATAGATGTATGCCTCATGGGCAAAGTTACCTCTAAGCCCATATGTTTTAACAAATTAAGAGGTAAATAATTTGCTGAAGGTACAGTTCAGCCACGTCAGAACACCTCTGGAAATGAGATATCTCTGTGTTTCAAGTGGTGTTTCTTATCAAAAGATTTCTTTATCTACTTTTTTAGAAGAGAAAGGAACGAGCCAACAGAAGCCCACCTTGTTTTGTCTCAAGGAAAGCTGCTGTAAGTAACTATTAACCCTTCAGGGCCTCCATAGATGATGTGGTCATTTGAAGTGGAGCTGGCTTTGCTGCTTTTGCCTCTGCAAGCGGCTGAGAGAGATTGATAAAATTCAGGTTTTCAATAGGGTAAAGCCACCGGGGACTTCCTTGGGAATGAAAAGAGACACAGAAAGGTTACTACATGTATCCTGGAATCTGGTACATAATTCTACCCTTAAAACTTTAATTTATGAAAAAAATGCTAGCGCGGTCCCCAAATGGTTAAATTCCACTCGAACTTTTCATTTTAGTTAGTCATGAATATATCTAACATACAGAGGCCATCAGCATCTCGCCACCAGAGACTATAAAGTCTACTTACATAGGGTTCCTGGGATTTTTCATGTTCTTATGGAAAATATCTCTGAAATCCCCGAGCTGAAAATTTTGATCTCATTTGTGGATGTGAGTGATGCTGAGAAAGGGTTGAAGAGTGAAGAGAACACTTTTCTTGCATAATTTCATTTGTCAGGAGAATCTTGCCGCTGACATTGGAAGAGTGATTTAATTGATTTTAATCATACACCTGAGATTGGGAAATTGAGCCCTCTGTCCTGAAAAATAATTCTAGGCTTCCATGAGAATGTCTAAATTGCAGCTAATAGGTTTTTTTTGTTGGTTGGTTTGTTGTTTTTCTTTTTTTTTTCTTGAAGTTTTGTTATGAAGTTTAGAAAATAACAGATCAAAGGCTCCCATGTAGAAGTGCTTATTGCAGCCGGAGACGTCAGCAAATCGGGGCCGATTGTGTTTCGGGCTTTGAGCGGGATTTAAATGCCCACATGCCTGGCGTGTAATGAGGTGCCATCACGATTTTGGACAGGCAGGAAAACAAAAGCTTTGACTAAAGAGCACATTATACCTTCAGAGAAGAGATACTTTTATATGCCGAGTACAGCCTGGAAGAGTTGGGGAGCTGTGATACCTCACTGCTGCTGCTGTTTAATCCTTGAATTTAGCCTGTCATGAAGCACAGTGTTTAGAAATGGTTCATACATGCCAAGAAGAGCCTTGTTGTGTGCCTCAGTATGATTTATTCTCGATAAATAATCCCTTTTTTGTCTCTCGGTTCAAAATAAACAGCGCTATTCAATTACAAATATTAATGCCAAACCAAAAAATGAAGCCAGATAACTTTTTGGATTAGGTAGAATCAGTATGTCTTATGTTTGGGGTTTTTTTCCAGAGTAAAATCTCCATGATCTTTATTATCAGCTGTTATTCTGAGGGAGTTACGGTCAGCAAGAAGTTTCCCTCTCCCCCAACACTTGAACACTGAGGAAATACTTACATTGCTCCACGCAGCTCAGACTTGTTTCGGATGGAAAACTCAACAATCACAATATTCTCTTTTCCGTAATGAATTTGCACGTTGGATTCACATTCAGAGAAATTTACGTTCCCAAACTGCCCTGACAGTGCTGTGAAACAATCATTCATTTTTCAGTGCTCCCTCTTGTATGGAAGCTGGAGAAAAAATGACATTATTGATAACATGGTCACTTCAAGGAGGTGGGAACCTGCAGGAGTAACTGGCATTAAGAAGTTTTGACGTGGGGCTGGGTTTAATTTAAAGCGGGTGCTGCTTCGGGGCTGAGCCAAGGCAAATGCCACTTTTCAGTTTGGCACTGAGGACTCGGGAATCTTCCCATCTGCTTTCATCAGATGTTAATTTTATACGGTGGCTGCATCCTGAAATCTCATGGTTTTTTGCTGAGGGTTCAGCATTGTTGGGGCAAGCTTGTACTGGGTGATCTGAAGGATTCAGACTTTTGTTGTCCGGGTTTAATGATGTCTTGTCAAAGCTCTCAAAGCTTTGAGAACGTGCCATCTTCCTTGTGTTTTTGGCAGCAAAGACACTAACGGAGGAGACGCCATAAGGAGCTGATAAGCATGTGATTAGTGTTATTTCTGCGGCAGCAAAAATATTTATAGTGAAGGCCCTGCACAAACAGAAATATCAGCTTCTGTTGAGGCAGGGAGAGTTTACATTTTGGCACAGCTGACAAAGCACAAGAATACTTCTTTGGCCCACGCCAGTGAGGATTTGGGGTCCCCCTGTCAGCTAGGATAAATTTGGTTGAGCCTGGTTCAGATGAGAGGTGCTGCTGCTTGTCGGAGCTTCAGGCTCCTCTAGAGAGGGTTTCTTGCTTCTGCAAGTGCTGGAAAACAAGGAATAAGTCTCCAAAAGAGCTGTTTGGAAAAGTGGAGATTTTTGTAGTGGGGCAAAAGAAAACGAAATAGAACCCAACAGGTATGAGCCTTAGCTTTGGGTGCTGTGCCTGGGCACAGCTTCATTACAGTCAAAACAAGTGGGAAAATTTGCCCTGGGTATGAATTATCAAGAGAAATCACTGCAGAGGGACTGTGCATTCAAGAGACTTGTCCAGCATCCCATTTCTTCCCTAATTTCACCCAAATCTTCTGTATTTTGTAGGATACAAGGCATTATGCTGCTCCCCAGCCGAAGCAGTTTGCGGGAGGACAGAGAGATGGACGCTGGCCGAACGTCCGTCTCATGAGTTATTTTGAACACGTGCAGCAGGCGAATGTTTGCAGTCAGGGAATATGTTTAAGCAAGCAGGCCCCGAATGCTTGTATAATAATTAGTTAATGTTTGTAAAGCAGTTTGAAGGTGACCAGTGCTGTGTAAGTGTTAAGTGTTATTATTATATAAAATGGTACGGCTCATTGTACTCCTCTGGCTGCGGCAACCACAACAATCTTGATGATGCCTGTTAATTTTGCTGACTCTTTTATCATTACCCTCCATTGGTGATTAAGTGTCATTTGTCTTATAATTTTAATGTTATCTTTAACACACATAATAAAGTTTACATAATTATAGCCTATTAATATAATTTGCATGCATGTTACTGGCAGGGCGAAGAAAATGTTTCATCACCCAGCATGTAATTCGGCTTATTTAACCATTTCCTTTTAATTCTCATCAATAGCCTGCCTTATAAATGGAGATAACCTCAATAAATTCTCTTTTCAAGATTCTTATCTGTATTAAGTCTCTAAAGGTCTCGGCAGCAGGACTAGGAAGCGCTGAAGGGGGAACGTTTCTGAATGTCTGCGATGGGAAGTTTTAAAAATTCAGACTTTCTTCAGACAAGGATGGGTCTTCCTAATGAAACCTGGGAACAAGGTGCTCTCCGGAAAGCTTTGAAAGCGTGTGTGCACTGTACTTCATAGCCGAGCTCTAACAAGACTTTAAATGAGTAAACAGTGTTTAGATTGAACATGAAAAGAGTCAGCATGAAAAGACAGGTTCAAAATATTACATGATGCTTTGCAAAAGTGTAAATGTGCCTGCCTTTATTTTTTTTTTCTTTATTTTTTTTTTTCTTTCCCTCTCCTCTTGGTAAATGGCAAGCGTTTACAACCCAACTAAAACAGTACCAAGAGAAATCCTGTGTTTGCTCTTTGGAAGATATTCAATAAATTATAGTGAGCTGCAAATGTCACTGGATTGGGAACTGTAAGAGCTTTACCTTTAAGTCTTTAAGTAAAGACTTGCAGCTGGTGCAGTGGCGAGGTAATCCCTAATGATAAGCTGCTTTTAATGTGGGGGTGAGGCAGTTTTCACACAGATATTACTGCATTAACCTTACTCTAGGTACGGTGCAGGTGTGCACAATATTGTGCTTTGCAGCCTTCCCTACTTTATTCTTCCAGTGTGCCCGAAGCCTGCTTTAACAGATCCTCTTATACCATGGTGAAAAGATTGCAGTTCAAGCCTATTATCAACAAAAACCTGCCAAAAGGGCTACATTGTCAGACTTTATGATGGTACTAACTATTCTGTTGTTCTCCGGAGACCAAACTTAGACCATTAAATTCACTTCATTTGTGATTTCAGTGACCTGGGCTGCAGACATAGGGCTTTTGATGTAAAATGCTAGTACAAGAATCAATGGGACCATCTAGTTCTCCTTAAAGTATATCATAAAAGCGTAATGGTAGTCTTCTAAACAAAAGGTGACACTACTCTTGTATAATACAATTATAGGAGGATGATGTTTGCAGCAGAGTTTATTTGATATTATGATGTGCAAAGACTTTACACATTGAAATAAACTGCGTAGCTGAGTTCACTCCATTATTTTCAATAGACTGACTATATTGTCTGCGCTGGCATATAGATAATTTTCATACAGTGGGGAGCTATTTTCATATCCTCTCCATGAAATAGATGAGATTATAAACAGGCTGGGATTACTCAAAAACCAACACAAGCCATGTCTACAGACCCATTTAAGACAAAGGCTGCCTCTGGAATGGTCTCCTTTGATCGGGAGGCTCCCAGGACTTGCTCCGTTTATTTGACAGATGACAGCTATTTATAGCAAATGTGCAACATTTTTGAAAATTAAAATTTTACTAGTGGAATTTAGGGGTTATTTTCCACTCGAGGGACTAACATTTCTGTCAAAAGCCCTTTCCTTTTTTTATACAGACACCATCTTCGGTGTTAAACCTATGGGTAAACAAGCCCGTTGCAGTAGCTCGTTGTCAAACAGCGAACAGGTTTACAATTAATGAAATTGCTGCCACAAAATAAATGGAGTTCCTACTACTGCTGGTATGTTCACATTGCTGCACAAGTGAGGAGACGCTGCTTCTACCAGAGACTTGGCTCTGGGAGCTTTTTACAGCAAACCAGGGATGAAACTAAGCCCCCACCATCCAAGCCAAAAGCAATGCAGCCTGTGATGTTTGCCTTTGACATCGGTTTGCAACCAAACCAAGAAGCTCAGAAATGACACCCTACAACGTTGTCAAAAAAATCACAGATCCGGGGGTTTTAACCGCCCCCCCCTTCATTTTTAAACCACTTTCATGCTTCAGATGTAGACGAGAAGTTGCATGGGACCACCTCTGGTGCAGGGTGAGGGTGATGTGGTGTCTGATCGTGGCTTTTGTGCCCTTTGCAGGAACCAGGAGACTTCAAGGAGCTATGTGGAGGGTTACTGCCAGCCCCAAGAGGACATGGAGAGTAGGACCATGGATAATGTCACGGGTGAGATATGCTACAAAAATTCAGCAGCGTGCTGAGGCGGCTAGAACTGGGGAGAGGGGAGGTGTGTGCTGGAGGCACGGTGGTGATTTGGGACCTGGCCACCACCTTTGGTATCGCATTGCTCAGCGTAGATGTCTGCTGTGGATACGTGGTTTGATGTCTGCTGTGGTGTGGGCTGGGATCTTACCCAAAAGTCTGGCATGCATTTCCATTTTTCCAAAATAATAATAGCATAAATATATGTTTAAAAGCCCAAACTCGCGAGATGAAAGTATAAAAGGTCTTAATGGAAATAAACCTATTTAAAATTCCCTAAGGAAAGAGACCAACATAACAGATCTGGCTGCTCGAACCTGGGCAGCACATTTCTCCAGCAGACACCAAAGGGTAAAAGCCAGAGGTAATGTGATTCACAGCACCACAAGAACTGGGTGCATATCCAAGCACTTTGTCTCCTATCATACCGTTACCTAAAGCGCATGAGGATCAAGAAGGGACCTATTTCAAAATAAAATACTGAAAGGGCCACTTGTTGGAGATTTTGTTTGACAGATCATCAGCGGTGTACTGGTTCCTCTCCCCACTTTGATGTTATTGCTTGTCATGATGACCCAAAGTGTTCACACCCCACCATCAGGGATGAGGGATTTGCTCCATTGGCCTGTTTCCCACAACCTCAGATCATTGTTCTTGATTTCTTACTTAAACACAAAACCACAAAACGCCATCCCCTTTGGAGAAGAAAAGAGCTATCGATCGGAGGGCCAAATGCTACTCTGAATAACCACTGAAATGCATCTGTGGTCACTTCATCTGCTCCCTCCTAGATGATCTTGGCTTCGCTTCCCCAATGAAGCTTCACTGGCATCATGAGCTTCACCTCTCCCATGTAGCCACTCAACAGAGTGGCTCATTCTCCCTCTGCTTGGCCTCGGTGCCACCACTTGTCACCCAGGGTTACAACCTGGAGTGGGTTAAAGGGGAACAAAATGACGGTGCTGGGTTAATGGTTGGACTTGTGATGTTAAAAAACTTTGCCAAGCTAAGCAATTCTGTGATTCTATGGTTCTAAAACCCCCAAGAAAAGACATTGCTCATGGAGAAGGGGAGGGACCCTGCCATTCCCCAACAGGCTGCACTTCCCCTTTTTTTTCCCTTGTTCTCAAAGAAAACTTAAGTCTTGTAGCTGGAATAAAAACTTTCTCCTTACATAAGTTAACCTTTTTCTTTTTCTAGCCTTTCTAATTCTACCTTTCAAGATTTTTCTCTCCTCTTCCCCCTTGCAGGGTTTTGTTCACCACCTCAAGAGCAAGAAGACATTAACGGTTGGAATTGATGATCTTAAGGCTCTCTTCCAACCCAAACGATTCTATGGTTCTAATGTGAGACATAACAGAAGGCAGGTTCCTTACCAGTTCTGTGATGTTACTGCTGGAAGTTATTTACTTTGATTTTAGCTGCCTCATCTTTTCATTCTTTTTTTTTTCATAAATAAAAGAAAATAGCAGCTTTGCCCCCATTGCTGGCTGTCCAGATGCTCAGCCCTGGACAGAAGAGGAAAGCATGATCAAGGAGATGGATGTCTACGAGTAATGACCAACCTTTCAGGTGGGTTGCATAGAAAAGGCAGCAGAAACGAGATTAAAGCAAGAGCAACTTCGTACTAATTGTGCTGCTTCGTTATGCAGGACCTGGCCTTCTCCTGGCGTTATTTTATACCGTGTTCAGAGGAAAGAGGGACCGCGGAAGCAAATAGGTCATTCCACAGGGTGCTAATGCTGCAGCCAAAGTCGAGCAAGAGAAGCCCGGGTCTGGCCATTAGTGCAAGTTGCCTTATGAATGGTTTTAATTAGTTCTATCAGGGAGAGCTGGGAACCCAAAGGGCAGGTTCTTCGCTTCTTCCCCCATTGGGTGTTTGCTGTTCCTTTTTTTAATGCCTGCTCTTGATGAACTAAAGTCTTGCAACTAGACAAATGTTCTTAATTAAGCAGAGGCAGAAGCAGATATTCCATGGCTATCAGGAGTTTCCTCAAACATGACATTTGAAGGACATCGGGTTGCATAAAGCAGTTTCTCCTGTCATTCAGTACTCAGTGCTGTACATGTGTAACATTATTTTCGAATTCTAGATTTATCCATAGGCCTGAGCCTGTGATTGTACACTTTCTAGGCATGTAAATGGAAAGTTATTAAAATAAACACATAAATGAATAAAGCAAGAGTGGTTCCACCATGTCATTTTGTTTGGTGGTCACTCAATGGGAGAAAGAAACAGGAAATTTTTCATCACCAAAATTGAGCATTTTTCAAAGGAAGGTGTAAACAAAACCTAAAAATCTCAACACTTGGACTTGTGTCTCTTTCCATTCAGTTTTGGTTTCTAATTAACAAAAGCATTATGGCCAAACTTTCCTGTGTCTCAGAAACAGCAAAATATGGGAACAGATAGGTAGGGACATATATATATATATATTTATCTCTACATACTAGACTTTTCTGTTTTCTCTGTCTCTCACACCAATTCACTTCATGAAAGAGAAAGGTTTTCCCCAACTGCAAAATCTTAATCATTTCGATAAGAAGTTTCGTCTGTTAAGCTCGCAGGTCTCAATAATATGGGACAAAACAAATGGGGCTGATCTGACGGAGTATCCTGCGGAACCTCAAGAACAAAAACTCAAGTGTCCTCAGATGCAAAGATTTATTCTCCAACACCCATTACTTGCAGCTGGAGAGGGACTACTGGAGATCACTTTGAACCTGCAGCTGCACGTGGCTCGGTGCCTTCCTCCTCCTTCCCTCCCTCCACGGACCACAAGAGCCCTCAGCTCCAGGCTCCATCCCTTTCCCCGTCGGCAGAACCTCCCACACGTGGGGATTCCCACTCCAGGCTACCTGTTGAGACTGCAAAATCGGGTGACACGAGCTGAGCATCGCGACAGGAAAAAAAACCCCTCAGAATTGCTCTCGGTTTGAACACCGGCGCTCATTCTTTTGGGAAAGTTTATGCTTTAGGCAGAGCTTTTCTACAAGCTTTTACACCATACGTGTATACATTATACCTCCAAATTGCCTCCAAGCAGACAGTCTTTCGGGTGCATTAACTACTTTACTACCAAAGGGGCAGCCAGATTAATACATATTTTTAAACTGCCGAAGCGAAGTATCTCAGAACCGTTTTTTCTGCAAATCTTTGACTTGGTGCTCGAATCTGAGAACAAGCCCATCAGCAACAGCTCAAGTCCATCAAAACACCTCAGCGCCTTGATTGATAAATGGGGCATGTTTACGCTGTGACTACCGCGCGCTATTTTCTGTCAGCGCTAATTTATCTGAAAGTCTTAACCTGCGTGTTATAAATTCAGGAGCATTTTATAATGAGGGCTGCTGAAATAAATCACTCCCTGCAAATAATATTCAAAGAAGTCGGTAAAGTCTTTTCGCGGCGCGGATTCCGGCGGGCGCGTAGCGGTGACACCCAGACAGACAGACACATTAACCTCTTAGAAATCCGGAGAACCTAAGCCTTTTAAGTGTTGCCGCACGCAATTCTTCCATAAAAAGAAGAGGCATATATAGCATTAAAGCTCTCTATCACAAGTGGCTTTAATATTGAAAGCCTCCACCGTAGACAGACGGAGAAAGGTGGAGCTGGNTGCCGTACAAATAGATTTACATCTCATTAATAAGTAAATTAGGCAAATGCCTTTCAAGTTCAGACAAGTACATAAGTGTAATCTCCATATTAAAGGAGTAGTCTTTGATAAACCACTGAGGAATTGCAGCAGCCAACTATGTGACATGTTGCCAGTGCCTGAACTCTTCCACATTCCCACCTTTAATTACACTGGTTCATTACTAAAGAGATAAGTGTCTCTCCAGTTAAGATTCTATAAATGAGCAGCATGCGGGATCCTCCCAAATCATTTTTGCAGAAACCATGAAAAGGTGGTAACAGTTATGAAAAAACGAATTATCACCTGCTCTCTTTCTTTCTTCCCTGTAATAACATTAAAATATTAAGATGAATTCCTTTTAAATCTCGGGAAGAAATTGTCCATTAAGAGATGCTGTTTTTGTTTAAGAAAGAAAGAAGCATAGAGAAAAAAAAAAAAGAGAGAGAAGAAAAAAGGAGAAAAAGAAAAGAGAAAACTCTTCTGATTTTTTTTTAATTTCCCTTCATAAATCCCAACAGAGATAATTTGCTGTAAAATTTAAACCCAGTGAGAACTTGTCTGTCTGTGTTAAATAAAAAAGTTACGGTTGGTAGGAGACATGTTTTTGCAGTAGCTTTAGCGATTATAGGAAATTACATGCAAAGCCAGAGTTCTGATCCTAAGTTAATTTATAATTGGAAAAAACTTATTAATTAGCTATGTCATTCTAATTAAGAATTAGAGGAGTGTGCATTAGAAAGTCAGTCAATATCCAGCTGACAGAATTAAAAAAAAAAAAAACCCCCGCAGAAGTCTGCAAGCTCCGTAGCTCTGTCCACCATCTCCCCTGTCATCGTTTTTCAGGATTTTTCTGATGCCTAACAGAAACGAGCCCGTTAAATACCGATATCAAAGGAAATAAATGGGGAATTTTGTCATGCTGGAAAGGAAACCCCTAAACTGAGCTGGCAGAGGTGCTTTTCAGGGCACCTCTTGGACCTTTCAGGGTGACACCGAAACTCAGCTCGTGTCCGGAGGGCCCTGTCCTTCCGCAGCCAGGGAACGCCGGACGAGCCCCAGCGCAGCCGTACCCACCAGCGCACGCTTTCCGATACGCAAACAATTGATCTTCCTACCGAAAATACCCCAAATATTCATGAATAGAGAGACAAAGGAACTAACTCTGAGGCCCTGCCATGATCGCATGGGGAAGGGTTAGAGATTTTGCCAATCCAGTTGTGTATAAACAGCGTGCGGGGACGTTTCCCTACATATATATATATATTTCCCACACCGCCAGCCTCAGTCCTCTTGGTACGTTCCCCCTTTAGGCCCTTTTTTTCTGAGATAATTATAATTCATTCTTTAAGAAATACCCCATGTGTAAATATTTTTTTGTTAATGTTTTTCTCTCTCCAGTGTGCTGGAATTTTAAAGAGCGCTTTAATATGAAATTAGATAGAAAGTTTAGGCATTTTTGTAATTAAAATTAATATGCACGTTCCTGATACAGGCTTCATAGGTTTAAAATATATTTTTGTTTAGACAAATATTGCGAGGGAGGCAAACAGACTCGGCCAAATGTGAAACACAGCCCGGGTGAAAATTAAACAGGTTCTTCGCATTAAGGATCGGCAAGGCTGGAAATTCAAAACGAGAAGTAAAACTATAAAAGTTAATGTCTCAGATAATTACACCTTCTCCCCCCAAAATACAAACCAAAATAAAATAAAATGATTAAAATAATCTGACCCCAGCCTTTCACGTTTGTATGGACCATTTTCCATTTTGCGCTTTTGCTTTCAATTAGAGAAGGGGGAAAAAAAA